>JASTWK010001949.1:0-21690 GCA_030770225.1 Temnothorax unifasciatus
TTTCAACACTAGTTCAAAAGCAATCGATATTTGCAATCACATTTAATATGGCAAATTTTATTAAGATTATCTTTTAAACTATTTTCTTATTCAAATTTTTTTTCAAACTATTTTGAGATATTTCTTCAAGGAGAGAACGGTAGGAATACAAAAGAATAATCTCAATGCTTATTTTTTTTATATTGGATATAATTTTTTTATATTAAATGTCATAGTTTAAATTAGTTGAGAATTAATGATCCACAGATCACAGACGCTTCCTGTTGCCTTCGTCGAAACCTTTCACGAAAGGGTTACTTTCGCCCTTTTTGATATCGCTCTCTAGACCCGTGGTCCTCGCGTACCCTTTCAACCGCACCACCGTCCCTTCGACATCGAGCATCGTTCGCCGATTCAACGAAGGTGGCGAAGGGCGAGGGTTCGCCGCACGTATCTACCTTCAAGATGGCGCCCTACCGATCCCGGATACCTTTTCGCCCAGGGCGCCCAGCCCACGGGGAAGCTTTCCTCGTTCGCGTAGGGCTCTCCCCCGCCTTCGCCCTTCGCGCGCCCTTGCTCCCCCCATCAAGCGGCTATCGACTGCAGCGCCTCCGAGAGAAGGAAACCGCCAGGGCATTCATCCCTACGCCCTGCGCTTCTCCGCGCGCGCTTTCCCTCATGCTCTTCATGACGAACTCGCGGCCCTAAATGCAAGTTTAAGCGTTCTTCATCCCTTCCCGATTTCAATCGTTCGAGTGATCTCAATTATTCGTGATCCTTTCTACTCTCGGAAGGAGACAGAGCCCGGAAAGAGACGATTGAACTGCAATTAAAACGAATCGACGGCGTCGGGAAGAGCTGTGCCTACAGAACCCAGGACTATCCCAACGTAAGACGCCGACGACAACGACGACAATGACGATGACGATGACGATGACGACATCGTCGTCTGCTCGGCTCGGTGATTCCTCACGCCTACCTCCTACCTTCTCGCCATCTCCGGTCCAGGCGTCGTACGTCGAGACGAAGAAGTCCTTACCCTAGTCGAAGGACCGCGCGCGTGGTCTCCCTTTTCTCCCTTGCCGGCGTTCTCCCCTTTCAACCCCTTTCCCCGCGATTCGCGGCGGGCTCGCATGGAAGGCAGACCAGCCAGTCGGTCGGCGGTTGCTCCACCCCCGTGCGACACGATCAATACGCGACTCTCTCCTCTCGCCCTGTCGCTCTCGCTCTTGCCTCTCCTTCTCTTTCTATCATTCTCTATCTCATTCTCTCTCGCGTTTCTATCGCGTTCTCGCTTCATCCACGACACACAAGCCGAGCGGCTCCGTCGTAGTCAGCAGCAGCAGCAGCAGCCAGCAGCAGCTAGCAGCAGCCGCAACCGGCAGAAGCGCGCTCGACTGGCTTGTTCGTTTCGAAGCGGTCTTCTGTTGCTATGCCGGCTCCCCTTTGGTCTCCCTTCTGTCTCCTCCGCTCGCTCGCACTCTCTCTCTCTCTCTCGTTCTCTCGTTTACTCCTATTCCCCCACTCTCCCCTCACTCACTCGTCCTGCTGCCGTACCCCCGGCTTGCCGGCGAGAACGCTCCTTCATGATCCTGCAGGATGGTTCCTGGCGCGTTCTGCTGCTCCTCCGCTTGGCGCCGCGAGAGATCTCTCCTCTCCCTACGGTTTTCTCCTTCTGGCATCGTCCCACACCTGCTTACCTGAGATAGCCTCCGTCGACCTTCCTGATCCTGTCCAAGATTCCGTTTTTATTCGTCGGTCCGAATATACTTGTTTCTGGACACGACTTTCCGTCTGTCAATCTCGCGGGTTAGATTCATATGCGCCCCCGACTTGTTCGTTTTAATGAATTCGCTAACGTATGCGCTTCCATATTATCTTTTAAACGGTCCGGGCTTGTTAGTTGGGACGAAATCGAGAAAAATCAGAGATCACGATGCGATTTCTGAACCGTATAAAAGCGAGCTTAAGGTCACCGTTGCACCGACGATCTCGATTAAACGGTCCGGATTAATGGTTTCCTGTCCTTTTCTCTAGCCTATTCTCTTTATCGTCGTAAGATCGATGAAGAAGGATCATTTAGATTGTTGAGCGAGACGACCGCACACATTTTTGAATTAAAACACTAAAAACACAACAAAAAAATTAAAATTAAAAAAATGACAAGGCATTTTAATGATCCATTCAATCAGCTTCCGACGAATTTCTAGGTAAATTGAAAGGGAAGAATTAATAGAGCGGTCTGCGCATTTCTTGATTACGAGTGCATCTCAGTTAATAATTTTTTTTCTAATCGCATGGTTTACGACTTCATAAAGAATTATTTTTACGTCTCAAAAGGATCCTCGGTATCACCACGGTGAGAATTTTATTTCGGTCACGGGTCCAAATATAAACGTGATCGACGAAAATTCCATTAACCGTTCCAGTTATTAAGCGTATCGAATATGACGATGCGATGGCTGAAAATAAAAGTTGCCGACACGCGCGAGCAAACAGGAGATTTCTGCGACTGACTATTCCGTCAGCGGCGGTGATCTGCCTGCAGTTGCAGGACATCCGAGCCGGGCGTGTGGGTGTTCAAGGTGATTATTTCTGAGTTATATGTACGCCCACATGGCCTCTTCTTTTTTGTCTTTCTTATTTTTTTTTCTTACGCCCGTTGCGAGATAGTCGATCAGGGGACCGTTGCTCGTTGTGCCAGTGCCGGATATTTATCTCTACGAGGCATAAAAACGCGCGCGGCGCGTAAGACCGGTGGAACATTTGCCGCGGCATGGAGTGAATTTGCGCCGTGCGTGGGCAGTAAATAATATCGTCGTCCGAACGAACGAACGAACGTGCCGCGCACATATACTTGGCCTGAAAGCCAAGTTCGGCGATGCCGATAAGCCTGTCGCTTTACGTTAACAATATCGGCAATGCTGTCTTGCGCGGCGCGCGATAAGAGTTTCCCCACCTATTAGGCAGGCACCTCCAGTGTTTTCCCCTAATGCATCAAGAATAAAAAAATCTACAACGTGTATTTTACTTATGCTCCCGGCATGTCCTGAAAACAAGTTAGAAAGTAGAATAAAGTATAGGAATCATTTATGTGTGAATAACGTTTTCCCCAAATAAAGTATTATTCAGGTATGTTCTTTATGGTATGTTATTTTACCGTTATCGTTCGGCTAAATTCCTAGCATTGTTACGGTATTCCTTCACGAAACGTTCTGCCAGATGAGTTTAAGGCACGTTTCTGCAATTGAAAGAGGCACGTCCGGCCGGCCGATCGCCTGACACATTTCGATCGAGCGAAATCTTCGTAAACGCCGTGCAAATAGCGCGTGGACTAACTGGTCAAAGTCCTCGTGGACGCAGAGAGCACGAATCTCATTATCTATTGATTGATAAGTGTCCCACCAATCACTGTCACCGTTACCTAGCTCCCCTACCGCCGGAAATCAAGCTCAGATTTATGATATAATTAGGTGTTAATTAATTGCTAATTTGTTGCTGCAGTCCCACATTTATCGCCTTTGCACATTAGCAGAAAATTAATATTAAAGTGCATCAGAGATGCTACTTCCACGTTTGAAAAACGTGTATCGACGGTTCAAAAAAGGAAACAGATTTTAAAAAAAGTAATTGCTAGTTATTCTGCAAACAAATGCCGAAAATACTCAGAAATTTTAAATGCACCAACATGAAACCTTATCATAATCGCAAGAGAAAATAAAAGACAAAAAGATACTAATAATTCCTTGATATCAAAATGTTTCCTGAATCAATTAGTAAGTCGAAGTTCTCCAAAATAATCGGATACACTACTGTACGAGTTATGAAATTTTCTTTATATAATTTTTGAAAATTCTTTTTCCCACACGTTTTACTCTCTTCGATATATTTTATAAGCTCAATAAGACACCGACACCTGCATAGCAAGGCGTGTCACATATAAATTTAAAATACTGATCTAATATTGCAATAAAACGTGATATGCACGGTTGTATGCATTAACGGTTCTCTATGCCACTACATTCAACGTTCGAATTTCTCCACGATGCGATGTCTAATACGCACACACGCGTATAGACACGTACAGGCGTAGGTGTATCTTTTCGTTTATATCGTCGAATAGGAGAAGGTGCCAATCGTGCGTTCGCTAAATATCACTAAATATCTGCCTTAACTTTGAACGCGTGATTTTTCAAACGTCGCTCACATACACCGCTACAGATAGAGGCGCATGCGTTTCGACGCGGGGAGGGGGGGGGGAAGGAAGGGGGACACAAAAGCACGAGTGGAACGACACTGTCCGGCAAGTTTTTCTCACGCAAACTCGCGTCGTCGCCGGGCATCCGCGAGTGAGCGAGCGTACGCAAGTACGTACGCACGCACGCACGCACGCACGCTCGAAATAACGACGTATAATTTCCTCGGTAAACACCTGTTTATCGATTAAACATTCGCGCCGTTTATCGCGGACAGGCGTCTGTTGGAAAACTCGCCGACCTATACCGTAGGGTGAACGGCCTTCCGAGTCTCGAGTGGATTTTTTTTAAAGCCGATATGCTGCGACGCGGTCCGTTTTAACGATCATTTCCCGGCGATTCCCGGCGAGCGCCCATCGAAGTCACCGACGACGCCCGACGACGCTAATTAACTTCGGATATTCGCTCGAAGCGGGAGATACGTGACGCGGGGAAAACGACGATTTCTTCGTAGCGCCGATTCGAATCTCGCAGGGATGTGCGACATGCTTATCTTTCCGCCCGTCAAATCCGCCCGATCAACGACATCGTCAATGTCCCGCGCGAGAACGATCGTCCGTCGTTAAGATATGCAATTTAAAAGGAAGCAGAGCGCGATAAGCGTATCACGCACGGCCACGATTCTATTACCGCGCGACGCGCAGCTTTTAATTGGTTCATTCTCATTGAGTAAGCGCACGACTTTTTCTGCGCGGCGCGGCGCGGCGGTGTGCGCGCGGCACACTAATACGCCGTTTTCCCGTATACGATCGGGAATAGTTGCGTACCGGCGCAAGAAAGTAAAGCTTTCCTCTCCTTCCCCTCCTCCTCCCCGCGCCACCCCACTCCTCCACCTCCCCATCCGCCGCACCGTAAAATGGGGAGTGATTAGAGACGCGCCGATGAACAGAGACAAAGCGAGAGAAATCCTAACACGCGGCTCGCCCGCAACCGAGCCGCTTCTTGAGGAACGGCTTGCCGCCCCGCCGAACGTTGAACAGGCCGCATCTCGCAAACGTAGTTAGTCGACGCGACTTTTGTCAGGATTGCATTTTAACTTTCCTTTTGAGAGGAGCACTTAACTTTAAAATAAAAAAAAAAAAAGAGAGAGAAAGAAGGAGAAATGAAACAAGAAAGAAATTGAAATTGACTTTACTTTGAGTTTCATTTTCGGATGAACAAGCAGCACGTCCTATTGTCCCATTGATAGTTATTTTATATTCGTATCGCCTGAAATTGGAGCACTTGCTGCACAATTTACAAGATCCTTATGCCATGCATGCCCTCTTATCGCATTCTTTTCGCACGAGATAGATTTTTACGGACGAGAAATACGTAGTGAATGCATAGAATTTGTAGCGTAACACACCTCGTAGTCAAATCCGTCACTCTTTGGCATTCCGTTGGTTTTTATAGCTGCCATCGGACAACAACGATGAATTACACGTGCACGTCCTGCCAGTAACAGGCAATTACCAGTTACGATTCGAACGCATATTTGTCATGTCAGAGCACGTTCGAACGTAAACGTAGACCGCATGAGATAAAAAAGAGAGAGAGAGAGAGAGACGCAATGCCGCAAGACCGTATGATTGGGCGAGGTCAGTGAGTAAACAGCCGATAACATTTACCAAAGAAATTCAGTACACGTACTTTTATTTCGCTTCTTCTTAGGATTTATATTATTATATATGCATGATGATTATCATGTGTAGCTTCAGAACAGGAAACAGAGAGAGAGAGATAGAGAGCGAGAGAGAGAGAGAGAGAAGGAGGGGGAGTAAAATCATGTTTTTCGAGAATTTATTTTTTGTCGCTTATAGTTCTAACTTAAATATTAATTGAATATCTAAAACAAAAGCTTTAACAAAAATTAAAAATTACCTCAAGTCATTTTGCAATAACTTAATCAGAGTGAAACGTCTCTCTCGAAACTGTCTCATCTTCTGTATCATAAAATGATATTAAGATTTTTATTTTTGATGCAAGCATATCGTTTAAAACGGTATAACATATCGTTGCCTGTACATTCTGCTTTAGTATCTCATATTTTAGTTGCATATTTTAGTTGTATACTTACTATCAAGTTTAAGTACTTCTGATGCCAATGATTTTACGTAGTAATAATCTCATTAATTTTTATAGCAGTAGTAAGTGATATTAGGAAATAAAAACGCTTGCAATTCACGTTTGGCTTTGGACGAAGAACCAACGGAATCAATTGAAAAGATGGAAAAATTTATATTTATATTATTTACATTATCGCGATGGCTTGTTCTTGCGCGCTTTACTGCAGTTTATAGTAACATGCACGTGTTTCGCGCTGAAATGTATTATGACGTACATCACCTTAATTCGCTCTTCTCCTTTCCTCTCGCGAAAGAGGACATGGGTCGAAAGAGTGGAGTATTGGATGGCTCTAGTATATTATGCAAAGAGAGGTACCAAGTTCTGGACGGAAATTCTCTTTCCCTCTCTTTCTTATTCCTTGTTTTCTACCTCCTTCTCTTCTCCTCCTTCTCCTTTTCGCGTTGACTTTTTTTCCTTTTATCTCTTTTTCGTACTTTCCTCTCGTCTCGTCTCTGTCCCTCGCTTTCGCACCGGGACTAGAGTCGAGATGCAAGCAGGTAGCGTCCGCGTTGCCTACGACTTACGGCGTTCGCGGTCTTTTGCAAATCTGCCGGTCTCTCGCGAGAATTTGAGGGAGATGACAAAGAAGAGGGAGGAGGAGGAGGAGAAGAACTCGCAGGCGGGAGGAATCGTCCCGTATTCGAGTCACATGCGACTGGTTGTGTACATAGGTTTATACAGCCAGTCGTCTTCGTCGTTCTTCCGCATGTTCTCTCCCACACTCTCGCGTTTCCATTTCTCTCTCTCTCTCTCTCTCTCTCTCGTCCCCATATACGGAAATTTCTGATTGCGAGAGTCTCGCCCCGTCACCCTGTCACCACCCCTACGTAGCATCTGCCAAGCGGCGTAACGAAACGGCAGTCTCGGTTGCGAACGGGTCGGCAAGACGTTGCGGCGTAACGATTTTTTGCCGCTTAATCCTCTTATCCGAAAAATGATAGGTTAATAACTTTATGTTAATATAAAATTTAGCGTGAATTATACGCGAAATATGTTTAAGCCGATTATAATTGTATCTTTAGCCACCCTTCTGCTAGCTACTTCGATCAGACGAATCTTTCAGCTAATTACCTCAATAATGTTAAAAACCCAGTTAAAAACGTTAATTAATTTCCAATTTATGTTTACTTATTAGAAATTACGGTCGTTTTGAGACGATATCAGTTCTTGAAAAATGCAATAGTGTCAACATTAATATCTTGGAATATCTAAAAAATTAATATAATTTATCAATATAGTGACATATTTTAATGCAAAACATAAAGCGCACGTAAAATTGCCATCAGAAAGATGTTTCCAGTCGGATAGCTTATGTTAGTGAGAGTAAAACATTTCTACCGGATTCAATTCTTCCTCGGTGGACGGTCAAGACGCCTGAGCAAACGCCGGGGATGTTGTTCCAGCGGCAGATACGGCGAATACAAGAGGCGACGCTGCTCTATATCAGTATAATCACCGTAACGCTACAAATTCCGATATTGCCTGAGGCCCACGATCGAAAGTTATGATACGTTCGCGAACGTGCACCTCGCGTTCGCTTATTATCAATCGGCGTCGTCGTCGTTGTCGTCGTCATCGTTATCGTTTACAGATCGCGAAGGTCTTTGGTAGTTTTTCCTTCGCGACAACACAATTTTTATTTCTCAAAGTTTGAAAGCCAGACGCTTCGGAAAACAAAAGCGAGCTTTTATTTTAAAGAAAACGATAAATTTGAGATTCGTCTTTCTTAAAAGACGCACATTCTTTATTTTAAGCTGGCGATAATGATGATAAAGATACTTTAAATAATTTGCGGTAAACGAGATTTGTGCATAATTAACATTTTTTTCAGTACGTCACGGATCGTTAAGGAAATGGATATTGAAAGATATATCATACCTAGAAGCGATAATGGAAATAAAATTTTATTTATTTATGGAGTATTAAAGAATTATACATATTACGATTTATAACTATCTTTCGATTTTTTTTTTGGTAGGATTCTACAAGTTAAAAGTTGGAAATAGATTGGTGCGGCATATCGGTAATGTGGAAAAAGAAACGAAATACTTAACGTGTAATGTTGATCCACTTCCTTTTTGAAATCCTTCCTGTTTCGGTGAAAGCGAGAAAATCGATACCACAGTGTCTGTTTCTCTCTTCGCATTGTACACCGTATCTTCTTACCTACCTACCTTGGTTAGATACGTACGTAAGACGGGCTAAGTGGGATCATAATAATTCACAATTCCGAGTGGGGTATTAAATATCGATTTTATTTGACAAGAACGCCCGGTCGTCGTCGTCGCACACACGGGCCATACACGGTGCTCGTGAGTAACGCTGGTCGTGGGAAGCTTTGGCATTTCCGGATGTAGGTTGATATAATAGGCGAGAGCCAGGCTAGAGAGCGGGGGAGGGAAGAGACGGAGAGGGAGAGAGAGAGGGTGCCAATTATGAACGGTAACACATATTACGTGTGTCGATTGTATCGGGTGTACCTAACATATCGTCGACGTTATAAACTTGCGATTTTATTGCGTATTTCGGCCCTGATGATGTCTAACTAAAACTCGAGTCTAATGCAATATATAGTTAGTCGACTGGTCTTTTCTATATCTTTTAGTACACCCTTTACCTAAATCTTTCTTATTACCTTTGTATATTTTTTAAACAATTTTGAATTGTTATTTTTATGGAGAATTCATGGCTTTCAATATTATTTCCTGTTAAAACGCAGAGTTGCATCATACGATATTAATTTTTTGATGAAAACTTAATACAAATAGTTGACCATTTTTATCTGCATTGATATACTAATCGCCGATCAATAATGAAATCGAAAAATCAATCAGCGACAAACGAAAACTATTCTATACGATATATATGACAGGTTGTAAAAATTTGCAAAAATAATATATAAGCGGTGAAATTTTTTTTATCGACGTACAGAAGAAACGATTGCCCTTGGCGTGTTGAAGGGATGTCCCTTTCGCTAGTATAATTTTTGCGGGAAGAAACCGTCGTCGGGCCCGCATTTCGTATCGCCGCGGTGTCGTGAGTTTGCGAGGAGGAGGCAGGTGGGAACAATAATCGTTCCCGGCGTAATTAACCACTTTTAAATGCCGGTGAATGAATGCCGGACGATTATTATCGGCGCGGGCGATCGCGAACACGCGAGGTTGACGTACGCGTTGCGCTAATGGCGACCCACCCGTGTTGCATTCCCGCAAGTGATAGACGTGCCCGGAGTTGGTCCTCGAATGGTTAAAACAGTTTTCCTCATCTCTGTTTTTTCTTTTTTTTTTGTATTTAGAGAGAGAAAGAGAGAGACCTCTATCCATTTAGCCCGCCGCGTAAGATGCTTAGCGACCCGCCGCGCCACGAAAGTGGAGAAATCAGTCTTTGCTCTTTCATATAAGAAACTTAGCTGCGGGCTCAATTTATTTTGTTTGTACGAAACGCTACGTTAAGCGACGTATCTCTTTTTTTTTTTTTCGAGGCTAGACTAGATATCAGTAATGGAGAAAACTGCACATTTTTAACTCGGAAAAAAGCGGACACGGCTGAAGGTAACTGCTTTCGATTGATCCACTTTTCTTACGCGGTTGCAAACGATCTCCCTGAATGTGGGAGTCTCTCTGTCCCTGTATTAAACGTAACTTCGAATACGACGACGCGGAGACAAATGTTAAAGCGTTATGCGGCGGAGGGAGGGAAGATTGGGCGGATTTGAAGCCACTTTTCTCTCTTCATATCTCGCGAGCTCAGCTGTTCTCGATGTGAAAGTCTCAAGGAAAAAAAAAAAAGAAAGGGAGAATCGTTCTCGCGAAAGAGCCGGCAATTTCTCCGCGGCGCCGGCGGTGCGCGGAGTCATTCGCCGAGGTCAGAAAAAGAGATACGACTGCGATCGCGTTTCGCAGCACGAGGGCCTCGCGACACCGTGTACTTGCAAATACCCCCCCGAGAGCGGTTCGACCGCGGGGGCAAACGGAGGGACGGAGGGACGGAGGGACGAGGGCGCAAAACGGGGGTGTCGTAGGATCGAGGGGGTGAGGACGGACGAGGGGGATGAAGGGCGGTGGATCAAGAAGCATGAATGAAGCGGAATGCGTGCTGGCTATCGCGAACGGCCTGTGTCAAGCCTTCCGTGACCTCGCGACGGCGGTTCTCAACCCGCCGCGTATATGCGTGCCGCTACGCGTTATCTCGTCTCCGCGATCTCCGGCGAACTTCACGCGCCCCCCAGCTTGAGGCTTGCGAGGGTTGTAACGCGACATTTACGCATAGAGAGAAGAGAAGCCGCAGCCGGTTGTTACACGGTTTGTTACAGACGTGTCTAGATTCTGTTCTGAATTACTTTTTAGTCGTATCAGAGATTGGTATGCGAGACCTGCCGTACTTGTCACACAGAACACGAAATTTCAACTAGATCGAAGCAAAATTGTCGCCCCATGGGGTTTTATACTTTTTCCCTCATATCCACAAAGAAAATTTTCCTTTTTTTTCCCAAGTACTTCGGTTTTCCGACTTTGATGCAGAGGTTGATACAAAAAGATTAAAGTATCAATTTGATATGAGTAGCGCTACGGTTATATAATTATAATTAATCATAATCGTAACTATAGATTGAATCAACTAAGGGATTTGTAATTAAAACCAAGGACTGAATTTTAATGACAGTTTTGCAGCTAGTTTATCTTTTTTCTTTACCGTGAAGGCTAACCGGTAACCGAACTCGTTACCGTATTCTACCGGTAACGTTTACCGTGCCCGAATTCGATCGTGGGACCGCGAGGGTTTAAATTGGCAAAAATTGCAGGTTCGTGCTCTCGCGCCTCGGCGAGAATAAGGGACGGTAAACACGGCGCGACAGATGGCACTCGGCATTATGCCGCCACGTGCGAGACGCCCGTTCGTTTCGATAATACGTTATCGACGAGTTCGCCCTATCTCGCGCATCCGCACCGAAAAATTCTCTCGGTTCTTCGCGAGGAAAAAGAAACAAAAGGGGGGAGAAAAAAAAAGGAAAGCGAGCGAACGAACGAAAAAAGAATCCGTGCGCGATCTGCGCGGCGAAAGGGGGGGTTGTTCGCGTACTCTCGTGCGAAACGTTCCAGTTTCGGGCAGCGGCGCGCCTATATCGACCGACAGGATAATCCACCCCTCTCCCGCTTCTCCACCTCCCCGTCCGCTTTCTGTATCGATATGTACCTGAATTTTTCACGATCGAGCCGGGATATATTTGTGGAACGAGGAATCTTTTGTCGATGGTGCTCACCCTCCACGCGTCACGGTGCGTTTTCGATCCGGGGTAGGTTCGTTTGAAGTGCGAAATGAACTTTCGGACTTACTAATCGCGAGGAATTACGGCTAGACGCCCGTCGTCGCGCCGCGCCGAGAACAGTTTTCACGTGAGCCGTAAGATATCGGCTTATTGCTCGAAAAATAATACCCCCAAGTAACGGAGATATTCGATACACATTTCTCGCGCGGATCATCGAGACGAGAGACGCAATGATTCTTGAATGAAAAGGTTCACTTGAACCACGACTTACGATCGTTTCATATGTTCCGAGAGATTATGTAACGCGGAGCGGACAATCCTCTTTCTAATCGATTTTTCGTCTCTGATACCGATGTGATTGCCAAAGTCCCGTCTCAAAGGGACCGTCACGTCGAGATTTTTCGTTGTCCGAAATCCTCGCGCCATTTCTTTTTACGGGAGAGAGATGGAAAGACGGCCTTACGCCCGGATTAATCTTACACATCTCATTGCGATGCTCGTACGCGAGAGAAAACGCGCGCACGGAGAACCGCTGTACTCCCGCGCGTGTTAATGAATATTTTTTTTCATTCAACCGCGCCCTGGCCTACATTTCAAACGGAGCAACGACGGCGGGGCTCTCTCTCATCGAGGCGATGGGAGAACAGCCCCGCTTTCCGATACGCAGTGGCTCGTAAAATAATAATAATAAAAAAAAAAGGAAACGGTGGATAGTGAGGTACGGAAGGAGGAGGAGGAGGAGAAAAACGAATGGGAGGGGGGAGGGAGACAAGTGAGGGACGATCTGGAGGGAGGGAACGGGTCAAAGGGGATAGACAGCCCGCAAATTTGACCCGACCTAGTCGTGATTTTCTCGTTACCCCTGTCGTTTCTGCGTCTCTTTCTCTCATCCCGCTCCTCCCCGGCCCTTTTCCTCCGCTTTTTTTCCCTCTCTTTTTCCCGTCGCTTTCTTGCTTTTTTTCCTTCCCTTTCTTCCCCTCCGCTGCGTGCCTTTCGGTAACGTGTGTACGTTAAAGTCTCGCGCGGTGAATGATTGGCCGGATAAGTTATCGCTTTGCCCCGAGTTGACGAGTTCGAGCATCGACGGCTTTTTTGCCGATGTTTTTTCGCCTCAATTTTTTTTATCGTTTCGGGGGAGGGGAGGGAGGTGTATACCGCAGTGGAAAGACACGATGCAACTAAACGAGGAAAAGATCGGTACTTCGTAATATCCCGATTATATCCCGAACAAATCCCGGGGTGGTCCCGGCCGGTGATTATTCATGTCACGCGATCGACTCGTTGGAAAATTACATTTTCAGTTTGCGCTCCGATGCAGAGGAGTGTGCGCATTTTTCATGTCAGTTACATAAAATATGTAAATGACGATGAATGCTCTTACAGCGGAAAACAAGTGTGATATGTAATCTTTATTTGACAGTTTTATAATTTAATTTATTTTTAGGACTATTTTTCTAATGTGATTATTTCTCCATTTAATATTATCGGGTCTTGAGAAGGAGAATAATTATATCACAAATTGCATCATAAATTTCCTTGACCAGATGATCAATTTGCTATTTATTTAAGACTAATTGTAAATCATAAATGTAACAATTACTTAACACGTTCAAGCGTATTTTACGTGACCTTTCGCAAATTGAATTATTTTATACTCAAAGGAACAATAAAACATTTAATTTCTAGTAGTAAATTTATAGTATTGAATTTTACACACAAATATAATACGTGACATATTTATTTGACTGTCGCTTCATGACGGTCACCGATGACCGATAAGGCGTAAACGGGAAAGCTCAATGTCGACCACCGGTGACACGGCGGTGAATGTGTGTTAATCCTTTATTTGCTACATAACGACGTACGACGTACAATGATCAAATTTCACTGCTTTTTGTTTTTTATCCAATTTTATAAGACACTTGTGTCGGAATTCAATTTATTTACGTTTCACGTTTCACGTAAGCTCGTTATGAGTCGAGTCACAATTCAAGGTAAACACGAGCTCGCGTAAAAATATTCAATAATACTTGGAAATGGTTCTAGGAAGAAATCTCCCCGGAAAAATCCTCCCCGGAAATAAGTTCCCGGAAAAATCTCCCCGGAAAAAATCTCCCCCGACAAATATCTCCCACGGAAAAAATTTCCCCCGGAAGAAATCTCCCCCGGAAAAAATCTCCCCCGGAAGAAATCTCCCCCGGAAAAAATATCCCCCGTAAAAAATCTCCCAATCCATAATTCCAGTACTGCTGTATTTCTAATTGAGATGGCATTTTTAAAAGCCGTTACACTAGACTGTGCGACTTTATTTGGTGCTTGTATATGTTATTATTCGGAACCGTCAACTGATTGTGCTGTGTTTACTCTTCGTCAGCAATATCACCGCGAATAACAGTAATCAGTCTGTTGTAAGTACTGGTAGCGATATTATCGTGCGCCATGCCGCTCAAATTTGTAAAAAGCAACAAGGGAAAAAATCAGCTGATTGCTGATGGTGAATTGTATTACAAGCATGGGGAGGGGTCTAATGGAAAAGTTATTTGGCGGTGTGTGCAGTATAAATCCGGGTGTCGGGGGATTTGTCACACGTCGTCGGAGTTACGCGATGGTATGTAAATTAATGTGCTTCATAGCTGTATCGGAAAATTGTCATTACTCTTTTATTTTTTGCTTATTGTAGGCATCATTTTGCATCAAACTGAGCACACAACTCACACTCCTAACGCTGCAGCTGTTGAGACAAAACGCGTTGTTGCAAAATTACGGAAGAAAGCGGTTACAAGCAAGGAAGCATCATCGTCGTTAGTGGCGTCCGTACTGGGTACGGTGTCGTCTCCTGTTGCTGCACAATTACCGAGTGCTGAGTCGTTGAGTCGGACTGTCCGAGGAATCCGTCAAAGGAACAATCCTTTACCGCCTAATCCCAGGAAGAACACATTGTATGAAATACCAGAACACTTTCAAAAGACATTGAAGAGCGTGAAATTCTTGTTATTCGACTCTGAGGATATTAACAACAGACTGCTTATATTTGCTACGGAGGATAATCTGCAGGTGTTGCGAGGATGTGACGTATGGTATTGCGATGGTACTTTTAAAGTAGTGCCTGAAATATTCGACCAACTGTACACCGTACATGGGGAGGTGAATGGCAAGGTTGTGCCTCTCGTATATGCGTTATGCCCTAATCGACGCAAGAGAACATATCAAACTCTGTTACGGGCTCTAAAAAATGCTATTCCCGGGGTGGCCCCAAAAAATGTAATGTCGGATTTCGAGATGGCATTTTTAAAAGCCGTTACGCTAGAATTTCCCGAGTGTGATATCAAAGGGTGTTTATTCCATTTCGGTCAGGCACTTTGGCGTAGTATACAAGATCACGACCTTGCGCCATTGTACCGCGAGAGCAGCCGCGCAGCTCGTAATTTGCGAATGTTATTCGCATTGGCGTTCGTTCCTTCCTGCGATGTTACTTACGCGTACGATACTTTGCTGCAGTCGCCATTTTTCACGGATAATGAGAAGGATTTGAGAGGTTTCCTCGATTATTTTGAGCACACTTGGGTTGGCGTGTTAGGTCGTCGTAAGGTACGACGCGGCGCAATGTTTGACATTTCTTTGTGGAACCACTACTCCTCAGTGATGGTGGCTGCTGCTCGTACCAACAATGCAGTGGAAGGATGGCACCATGCACTAAATCGGAGGGCAAATGGTTCGCATCTCATACTGTGGAAAATGATTGAGTTGCTTCAAGCAGAGCAGGGTCTCGTCGAGGCTCACATTGCGCGCGCGGATGCTCACGCTCCTGCGAATAATAGAAACAAGCGCTACAAAGACAACGATGCGCGATTGAAGAGTCTCGTTGCAGCCTACAACCGACAGGATGTGTTACAATATTTGAAGAATGTCGCTGCCAATCTGTCGTTATAAAAATTTGTTGTGGATTATGTGTTATTTATCTTTGTTGTTAGTTACGCCGATTGTATTACGTTAATTGCGCTTTGTTGGATGCGTTGAATTTTGCTTTGTATTAAATTATCATGAGTTATGTATTTATTGTCCTTGTTTTTAGTCACGTTGACTTTTTTAATTTATTTGCGCTTTGCTGGTTGCGTCAAACTTCTTGAGAAATGTTGCTGTCAATCTTTCTTTGTATTAAATTATCATGAGTTATGTTTATTGTCTTTGTTTTTAGTCACGTTGACTTTTTTAATTTATTTGCGCTTTGCTGGTTGCGTCAAACTTCTTGAGAAATGTTGCTGTCAATCTTTCTTTGTATTAAATTATCATGAGTTATGTATTTCTTATCTTTTGCTGGGCACGGAAATTTTTTCCGGGGGAGATATTTTCCGGAGGAGATATTTTCTGGAGGAAATTTTTTCCGGGGGAGATATTTTCCGGGGAAGATTTTTTCCGGGGGAGATTTTTTGATCGGGAGATTTTTTCCGGAGAGATTTTTTCCGGGAACTGATTTCCGGGAGATTTTTTCCGGGGAACAAAACGTCGGTTACGCTTGGAAATATCGCGAAAAGCGTAATAAGCACTCTGCTCGCTTATATCTACCGCGTTGCTTATTCATTCATTCGTTTGTTTGTACACTCAGCCATTCACTTGTCTCAGTCACATGTTCGATCTATGGCGCATTTGTTCGTTCGAGCCAGTCATGCACATTCTTTCCTCGTTATTTCATTAACTAAATGCGAACAAATGAAGCACGCGGAGTAACTTTATCTGCACGGACGTGTTATTTATCAGCTCATTAAATTATATCGCGTCACAATATTGTCGTAAAGTGCATAAGTAAGCGATCGTTGGGGAAATATTGCGAAATAATCTAATTTCTTATTTCAAAATTGTTTTAATTGGCTGACGTGCAGAAATACAAATTATATGATACACTGTGATGTATTAGTTGATCGCAGTATCGAAAATGCACCCAATTAATGAAATTTCTTTTTCGTCGGCTTCATTCAATCTATATGCAAAAACAATTAAATTGCTCCCGGAGTATATTTCATTGCGCGCGCTCTTTGTCCTTCCTCTCTACTCGAGAGGCTTTTCAAGGAGGCATTCAAGGTACGACTGAGCGGAACACCAACTCGGCTATTTAGTCGGACCTTCCGAAAGAGAGAATTCCGTTTGTTGTCGGTAAGCCGACATTTAAAAATTATGAAAATAAATATATTAGTAAAAATAGAGAAAAAAACCAGTATACACTGTTAAATTCGTAGTGTCAAATTATACTCAATTTGAATCGTTTTCAACCATTCCTATATACCTAGGTACTCAACATATCATTAATTTAACTAAACCAATGTAGTTCAAACAACAAACTTCGATGCACATGGCAGTTAAAAATAACAAAATGTTATTTAACTCAAGGTATTGATTTAAATTTCATCCTTTAATATTTAACAGTGTGTGGACGAGTGAGATTTTTATCCGGGCATGATCTCGTAACATTTACGTCCCACGTGAAGAGGGAAGAAGGAAAAACAAATCGCGAATAAGCCGAGTAACTTCGACTACGGCCGCGCAAAAAGGGCGAAACGTGGGTGGTCCTATAAGGGTGCTGTTTCACGTAGCACCAAGCGGTCGGCGTTAAGCCGGCCCGCGTCACCTAACGGGGTCATTAAAATGACAGTAAATGCTTCAGCGGGTGCCGAAGCGGACGACGGACGGACGGACGAGGAGTCATACGTCAAAATTAACGACCACCTACTCGCTTCGGTCCCAATTCTCCGCCGCGCATGGAACACGTTTCGTCCCTTCCAGTTAATTATCGACACTTCTCTCTCGCTCTCTTTGTTCGACTTCCGCAAGATTTAGGTTTTACTCGCCTCATTCCCCAATCTGATTCGGAGGCTCGCGCGAGCGATTTGATCCTTTCAAAAGCGCGAAACAATAAACGTCAGATTTTTCCGTTTCTTTCCCCACGAGAGACGTGGTGGCTCTTTTGCAACTTGCTCGCATAATTACCGGAGCGAGATTGAATTGGCAACGATAAAAATTAAATTAATTACGATGGCAACAGAAATAAAATTAATATCCGGAACATTTCCTTAACATTTACGGTATCTTAAGATCGCTTGACAAATGTAAATGCAGCGTTGTACCTCTCGTGGAAGCGAAACGGGCCTTTTTACCGGCCAGAAAAAAAAGGGAGAGGAAAGAGGACCGCGCGAGAGTGGTCCGTTCACCGGCGGAATTGTTAATTATCGATGCTCCCGCATTTGCGCGCTTTTGTTCTCACCTCTCCTCTACCGCAAGTGTTCGTCCTCGCCGTGAAGAGCGCCCGAGAGCGCCTTAAAGAGCTCTCGTTTCAACGGCTGATGAAAATACTCAAGCGAAACCGCCGGCACGCGCCCGGAGAGAAGAAATCGAGCGTTCGGACACTATCTTTCGAATCAGATTTCCCCTTTCAATTATACCGTACGTACGCGTGTACATTTTTGTCGCACACGGCGCTTCCCACGAGACGCGCGTGTAATTTTTAACACTGTACAGGAATCTATTATTTTTTTATGACGTTCTTAAAGGGTTGAGTCTTTGGCCGCGCCGACGAATACTTTTCCGCGAACGTCGAATCGGTCAAGACGAAAAACTCTTGCCTTTTGCCTTTTCGCTTTACGAAGAAAAGGTCCGCTGCAGATTACCTGGGCGAACTACTGTCTATTTCCGCGGCAGATCGTTATAGAAACAATCAACGCGAGTTTCTTCAACACGCATGCTTCTTCGAACGTATCGCAATTCCCAGCCCGCGGGTCGTGATTCATTCGGACGGATTACTTTTCACGGAAGGAGTTGTTGCAAATCGCCGTCTGCCATTTTCCCGCAATCCTCTGTGCTTAATCATCGCGAGTCTCTTACCCGTGAAAAAGTCACGCCATAATCCTGGTATGCCGGTCCGCGAGGAGGATTTTGATCTCTTCGGTAGATTTATCGAAACAACGTATATATGATTATATTATTAAAAGGGACACTTTGATTAGCTTGAGAAAAACTCTATTAGAGAGAAGGTAACTTATCACGCGGACCACAAAAGAGTTGGATTTAACATACCCTGGTATTATTACGGGATTATCCGAGAGTAATTTCAACAAAACCGATTCTGTTTGCGGAGGAGTAGCGGCGGCGGTTTTAATCGCGCATTCATTCGCGGACACGCGACTCCGCGAAATTTTTCTGATGCTAATTACGTACGTCGCAGCTTTAACGTCGATCGTAAAAGAAAAAAACTCAGGACCGAATGATCTTTCTCGGTGAAAGAGATATCCCACCGATTGTTGTTGTATTCTTTTCGTACATGGTTTCAAATTAATGGCTAATACGATTGCTAATTACTGCAATCAAAAATACGGAACACGAGTGATGTAAAATTATTGCACGGTATATAATAATTCTAACAGGACCTTGCATTATTTACGACGTATTCGTCCATTACTCTGTCTTATGTCCGTGTTTGATATCGCTCATATTTTTCTTTTTTTATATATATTTCTATTGCATATTTTTTATGAGCGGATGTTTACATAATTTTTAATTAAGACGACGTCTATATTACGTTATTAATAGTGTAATGAACTACCTTCATGTTATGCTTAAAAGATAAAGAAGAATAATTAACGTGACAAGTTATATGACTGATACATTACCTATTTAAGATTAATTATTAGCGCGGTAAATAGTATTTTTGAACGCACACTAAAAGCAAGCTTTGTAGCAACGACAACAAAAGTTTTTCAGAAATAGAAAGATTTCCAATAATTTCTTATATTTATGGGTAAAAAATTAGGTTAATATAACTTTATGTGAACAAAACACACATATATTTGTACATATTTAATCCTAATCAATTTAGTTCATTTTTACGCCTGAAATTACATGTCTGCAATCGAATTTATTTGTCACAGCAAGCATAATAAATCTTACATCTTAGCGTCGCAGCATCGATCAAAACAACTTGCAACTTGGTTGCTTGACGTTCCCTAATTACTACGCGAATCTAATTACCTAATGATAAACTTAACAGATAAACGTCAATATCAGGCAGTAAACATAAATATTGATCATTGACTAAACTCGCGACCACGCATTGATCCATTTCTCGCGGTATGCTGCAAAGCTACGAGTTGAATTTTCTCGCTGCAATTACATTGCAGATCTCAAAAATCAATATCGTGCGTATGTGTGAACAATATTAATTACACTGAATAATAATCTCTTGCGTATTATATATTTATATTTTTTTTCATGATTCTAATCAATGATTTAATCATAGCATCAGGGATGTTTCGATTTTTATTATAATACTTCCAACAGAAATACAATGACAAGAAAAGTATTAAAGAAGAAAGATAGCGAAGCTTCTTTTATTCTGTTCAGTTTATAAGTTTGAAAGATTGTCGTCAGAGAATCACGTTTGCGAGAATCGAGAGTCGACGATCATAATGATCATCGCGTATCCGCGTTCGGAATGATCATGTCTCATTTCGACCTTAATGTGGCATATCTCGATACGATCGTGTCCGACGGTCGCGTGTAGCAGTAAGGAAATGTCAAACAGAATTTAATCGAGCAGAAGCTCGATATAGTAGCTCTCTCTCCCCCCCTCGCGTATATGTACGTACCCCTGCGATCAGTGCTCGAAGGCGGAACGTGCACACGCGGGGGTGTATCAAAGTGAGTACTCTTCGACCGTCGCCATGCATTGATCCGTTTGTCTCCTGGTGCTTTCAGTGAGCGGGAGGACGGGGACCGGCGGTGCGCCCCTTTACGGGCGCCTGGTGGCCGAGGAGCCCATGCCCTCCGCGGTATGCAGTGGGGCTGGTGCCGCGGGTGGCGGGGCTGTCGGCGGGGTTCCGCAGGAGACCCCCTCGGACATTCACGCCATGCAGGCCAGGATACCCCACAGGTTTCGCGATCCAGCGACGGCGCCCCTCAGGAAACTCAGCGTCGACCTCATCAAGACCTACAAGCACATCAACGAGGTAAGAACTGACGTTTGTCACGACTTTACCCGCGGAAGGCCGCCGCGCCGCGCCGAGGCTTGCGCTGCGCGTTTTCTTGCGAATAATCCTTGTTTTTAAAACGTGTATATCTTACGCCTACACTTAAATTATATATATGTATATGCTGTTATGTAGATTATTATTATTATTATCAATGATTAGCACGTCAAGAATTTTACGGTATCTATACTGTAATCGGGAAGGTATTCAAAGCGATGACAGATACATACAGGATTCCATCGCGCCGATAGCTTATCAGGCCGCACTGGTTAATTCTGTCTCTCATCCGTGTAAACTGTTTCAAGTTTTTCGAAGTTAGGAACAATTCTCTTTATTGCCAGGGAAGCTCTTGTATCGGCCAGGACGAGACGTCCGAAAATAAAGTTACCGTTGCGTCGTTTGTTCAGGTATTTCCACGCTTCGTGTGAGGCGTGATGGATGGCTGGATAATCTCTATATTTGGATTATGAGAAAATATCTTTATCGGTAATTGCCTACCTATTATCGGCGACGGAGGATGAAGATGGTGGATCGGAAATTTTTGTCTTCCGACGTTTGTAGCATTTTTGATAACGAGAACCCTGCTAGCAGGGCTATCTATATACATATCTATATACATATTTATTACAGACAAATAAATGTCTAAAAAAATTTTATCTAATAGTTGGAATATTATCTTAGGCCTCGATTAATCTAATTTTATCGTGTAAATATTAGAAATGGTTATTTTGTTTTACTTGATATTGTAATTTACGATATGGTCAATTTATGCGATCTTTATCTTTCTCAATAATGCTCAATATTTTTTTTCATTTTTCAAATATACATATAAGATTATTTATAGATTTTGAATCGAATTTTTGGATTAAAATTCATCAATCTAGTCTTCTGCCAGAATATCCTCGTATCATTCTTATACGTTCTCCCGTTGGGAGTTGATGTAGGCACCACTTATTGAAACACTAAATTGATAAGCGATTTGATCACAATTATCGAACGATATAATATAAATAATATTGCGATAAAACCAAACGTTACAATTCAATCTTAAGATTCCGAACGAAAAGTA
>JASTWK010001950.1:0-21664 GCA_030770225.1 Temnothorax unifasciatus
GACTCTCGCAAAATTCCTTGGGTCTTCCGACGGAACTCCCCTTGTATTGTTTCATGTTTAGAATAAACTGCTAGCCGACCGCGGCATATCAAAAGAATCGAGTACGAGTTTGTTAGTTTCTTTATAAACTAACTGGCGCCCAACTAATAAAGTCACTGTCGTAATTTATTCAGAGCCCTGGCAGCCCTTGACCCAGGCCGCGCCAGGGTGTCGGTATTATTCGTCAATTGTTCAAAAGAATAACGCCGGTCTCATTTGGCGCCAACGTGGGGCCAACGTCGGCAAATTTTGTCAGTTGTAAATTATTTGATAATTGTAAATTATAATTATACTGGCCATTGTAAAATACTGGCAATGGTAAAATACTTGTAAGAATCTTGATAATTGTAAATTTGGTTAATTGTGGAATTTTAATAATTATAAAATTTTGTGAGTAACTCAGGAGACTGAGATCCGAAGGAATTTATTTGTAAAGTCAAGCATGACGAGAAGCTGTTCGGATTGTAATAGTTCAGAGAACAATAGCTGCGGAATTCGCTTGCGTGCGACTGAATAAGAAATATAAACATCGAGAATCCTTGACAACACCGGCCGCTCTATCTCGTCACGTTCGACTCTCTTCACTTAATGCTTGAATAATATTCTACAGCGCTTTCAATTTCGCCTATCGCTTATCGTCTTCTGCGTTATTTTCAAATTTTCTGTGGCAATAACATATTTCGCCTATCGCTTACCGCTTCTGCGTTATTTGATCAATCGTTAACTGATTTGAATAATATTTCGCAACGCTTTCAAAGTTTCTTTTATAACAATAATTTATTTTGCTTGTTGCTTATGCTTGTGTGTTATTTATTATTTGTTAATTGAATTATTATTCATCTGTCACCTGAATTATTTAATTGCTATTTGAATGTGTGTTATTTATTATTTTGTTAATTAATTTATTATCTATCTGTCACCTGAATTATTATGTGCTTATTTATTTATTGTAATTTTGCGTTATTACCTACTCGCTTATTTAATTTAATTAAATTGTGAATCTTGGCCGATTATAACGTAAACTCGAAATATTGATAAGTCTTGGCAAGACAAATCGTTGAGGAGTAAGTCCGGAAAACTGTAAACACGATAATTACATGGGTCAATAACGATGTCGGGATTCGGTAATTATTCTGTACGCGTTCGGTCAACGGATTTATATCGCTATGAAGTGTTGACGGGGCACTACTTATGTGTTGTTATTGAAAGTCGACGGCATTCCGGTGGCTTGAGTTTGTCTCAGTCACTGACTGATAATAAATATTACATGTTGTTGTCGAAAGTCGACAGACATAGCGCGAGTTAGTAAAATAAATTGTCAAATTAAGCATTGGCATAATTATCGAATCATTAAACCGAAACACATTAGTTATTGTCAGATAGGGCCCTAGCAAGACTAACGTAGTTTAACGCCTATGACGTCTATGTTTATTTCGCCACCTAAACGAACGACCAGAGCCGGAACGAAATTAATAGAAAACGAGTAATAAAAACCGTCAAATGACCAGAGTTCACAAATGTCGCTCAACAAAACGTTTCCAGGGGGGACGCGTCGAACGTAGACTTCAGATCGGGCCCCATCCCGTCGCAAACCATCGAGGACGCGGGGGTGGAGAGCTCGCTCGCCGTCGAGACTCGAACATGGCCGCTTTGACACAGCGAGCCATTGGTGCCATTCCCAAAAATCATTCGGGGGGGTACGCCAGTAGGTAAAGGAAGAGGTTCGCGCGGGCCGACCCCGACATTTAACGAGAATCCGCGTTGGCAATCATTAGAAATGACGCTCGGGGACTGTGGCGACGAGACTAGACCATCTTGATATAAAATATGCACGCGTCGAGACTCTCGAAAATAAAATAGACCTGCTTTTGCAAAAAATTAAATATGTTGGGTAATGAAGCGCCGTCCAACTTAGCGTCTAGGAAGGGAAAGCGCGGCGCGTGGAATAACAGCGAATAACGCGACAATTAATTCGCGTACACTAGCGACGAAGAAGACAACGAAGTAGAAGTTAGTCAGATCAATACCGAGTCGTCAAAAACGGCCGGAAATAGGCAACAAAGTAACCTAATCGACATAAATAAAAAGATACAGATGTTATATCAAAACGTACGTGGGCCACCGCGAGAAAGACCGGTGAGCCCCCCGGGAGCTTTCGTACCGTATCGTCGAGAGAGCGGACAGAGAAAATCAGTACGCGTAGAATCGTCGAACCGGCTCACGGAATATTGACAAAGAGACACAACGGGCAAATCAAAATACGCGAGAAATAGTGTCCGGAACCGAGCTATTTGGTAATAACAATAGCATGTTAATTAATAACCCGCAAGCTGCGTCATACCCTCGCCGTGTAAATTTTCGGGCAGAAAACCACTAATAAATGACAGTCACCCGAAATTCGCAATTTATGAATACGGAACGGGGCAATCGACGAGCTAATAGATTCATAGTCGCGGAGATAACCCCCGAAGGTGAACTAGTAAATCAAGAAAATGTAACTGACGAGGAATATCGTCAAATGCGAAATAGATTCGAAACAGAACATAGCGAGACCCGTGCGCCTGACTTCAGATCCTGGCGCGAACAACGATCGCCACCGATTAGGAGGGGAGTTCTATCGTGGCGTAGTAGCGAATCGGACGATAGCGACGTTGATACTCGAGGAGCTGACGGTTATCAACATGCGCGAGTTCAAAGGAACGCCTCGTCAACAAATCGGTACGGTGGTAGGGAAAATAATTCGCTCGCGTACGACCGCGAACTTGAATCGGCCATGAAAATCGGCCGTATTGTCAGAAATTGGAATCTCACGTTTCCCAAAACAGAAAAAGATCCGGAACAATTTTTATTAATTTTGAAAGATCAGCTGAGCGTGAGCGGAATAAAGAAGGATTTGTTTGTTCCTTGCCTGTCGAGCGTCTTTGAGGGACCGTATAGAGCTTGGTATCTATTAAATAACAACGTTGCAAACGTGGAAAGATTTTACACGCGCTTTTCGTTTTCAATGGGCGGTGGAAGAAGGACGATGGAGCACTCTTTCTGGAAGTCTGTAACTTAAAATTCGAAAAAGGGGAAACTCTAGCGGAGTTTACTTGTCGAGCACGTCTCATTTTTGAAAGAATGCAGAGTCCACCGTCATTTCGCGAACAGTTGAAACAAATTCTCGTCAAATTTAATCAAGATTAACCTTCGAAGTCCTGAATCTGCCTATCCGCGATTATGACGAATTTCTGCACTACTTAAATGAGCGAAACTATCTATACAATCGTTCAGTCGAGGCTCAAAAGAGAGCGCGCGGAAGATTCTCTAAATCGGATTTGGGGTGTTTACAGGACGACACCGACGAGTCCGATACTCAGTCTATCGGGGGCGAAAGTAGCGACGAGGAGTGCAACCGAGCTGAGGGCTATACAGACAAAACCGCCGCGCAACGCTAAAAAGGAAAATAGTACGGCAAATAATACAAAAACGCTAGTCAAGCAGAGGCTCGAAAAGAATATAGCGACCTTTAAGAAATCCGCGAAATTATCGACCGACATCCCAAACGAACAACCACCGGCTCCTCAAGCAAAGCCTGCTCGAGACCCTTACTAAAATATTTTGCTATAACTGCGGTGAAATGGGACACACGGCGCGTTTTTGTATCGCGGAGCGGCAAGTCTTGTGTCATGTTTGTCTAAATAAGGGCCACGTGAATAAGGATTGTCCAACGCGGTCGGGAAACGGGCAGGGCCGGCAGTAATCCCCCCTCGGGCTACCGCCACAAAAGGCCCGATCGAGGGAGAGAAATCAAAATTTAACATAGAACAAATAAAATCCTTAGATTAAACCAGAAACACGTGCCGGTACACCTAAATCAAATCAGCCTCCGGTTATAGTAGCTGACGTTAATCACGAGACAGTACAATTAGATCTATTAGAAACGCTCTCAAGTGATCCGGAATGGTCCGAGGATGAAATCGACCTGGAATTGGTCATTCAGACGAACAACCCGCGGAAATTATTCAGTTGTCAACGTTGACGACTAACGAGACATCAGACGTTGGGAACAGGGAAACAATTGAAAGTCAAACTAGGTCAGCAACTATCTGTGACAAAGATTGGTATGATGTAAAACGTGAACTCATAAGCAAACAACCTGATAGGTTCGCGGATTGGAAAATCGAGAATGACGAGTTGTATTATCATAGACCAGACTACGCGAAAATGCTAATCGATGACGAACATCCGTGGAAAAGAGTAGTCAGACCAACTGAGGTCCTCGAAATTCTGCGGGAAAACCATGAAACTCCACAGGCAGGGCACCTAGGTAGGGATAACACATATGACCGAATACGACAGAATTACTACTGGCCAGGCATGTCGCAGGACGTAAAATCCTTTGTCGAGGACTGCGACGTGTGCATGAAAGTCAAGTTTAATCAGAGGCCACTAAAGGGACCTTTGACGACAAGACCTCTATTCACACCGTGGGCGCAATTGTCAATCGATACGGTAGGGCCGTTTACTCGTTCGAAGAAGGGGAATGTATACATAATCGTCGTGCAGGATCTTTATACGAAGTTTGTCGAACTATTCCCAGTACGTAAGCAAACCGGTAAAAATGTCGTTAGAATCTTGGAGACGGTATTCGATAAATGGGGAATTATTCCCGAGTCAATTATTACAGATAACGGTACCGAATACGTAAACAAAGACGTCAAAGCATTTCTTACAGCTAAGAAAATAAATCACATCACTACCCCCATTAGCGCACCCTCAAGCAAATCCGGTAGAACGCGTCAATAGGACAATAAAACCAATGATCGCCGCGTTCATAAAAGATAGTCAAAACGAATGGGATAAAGATTTGTCAAAACTTCAACTCGCCTACAATACGGTACCACATGCCGGTAGTAGAGTCACGCCGTTCTACTTAAATTACGCGCGAGAGGCAAACATAAGCCAGCGGAGATGTTTCGTCGATGGTAATGAGGAGATAACGGACGACCTGGTCAAACACTGGGTTAAAAAATTGAGTAAATTCGACGAATTACGACATCAGGTCGAAAACCAGTTGAAATCATACTCCGACAAACGTCTTGCCAAGGCTAATTGTGACCGAACGAAACGGTTTGACTTAAATATCGGCGCGGAAGTTTATTATCCGAATAAAAAATTAAGCAATAAAGCCGGAGGGTACTCAGCTAAACTGGGCCACCGGTATCTTGGCCCAGCATTTGTAAAACGAATGATCGGGCCAATGATCGTCGAACTGGCAGACAAAGCTGAATAAAACCGTCGGCAAATACTATGTAACGGATTTGAAAATTCCTCGGCGGAGTCTACGCAACTCTTAAACTTTGCAGGCCATTCGACAGGACTCATCTGTAATCGACAGAACATCATGGACGGCGGAGACGACGAAATCACGTCGAGCCTGGAGGAGCTGCTCCAGCGAAAATTAGAGATCGAGGAGCAGGTCAAGGCCCTTCTAACGAAACCGCATCCTCAGCAAGGATCATCCCTTGCAAACATCGTCGAAATGGAAAAGGGAGTCGAAGACAACCGACGATCCTAGGGCATTGGTCGCCCTTTCGGTAGCCGTAATGCCACTTCCACTGGCAAAATGCTGTCCTTTGACGAGTTGCTGAAGGAACTCGGCGTCTCGGAACTTCCTGATGCCACGGGCGGGAAAACGCCGTTGTATTTCGCCGATTGTAGAATAATCGGCGAAGGCATGCTCAAAGACCTCATTATTAAACGGGCTAAACTCCTAGTCGAACGAATGCAATCAACTAAGGTGGATCGTGGCACTCAAACCTTCGTCACCTCCGTAGGCAAAAAGCACGTCGCTGTATGCGTCAACTGCCGCTCAAGAGAGCATCATTTCAAAGATTGCACTGTCCTATCGTCCCGGACTTTGTCAGGTCTGCGGGGGCCGATGGATTCGACACCGACGACTGCGTCTACCCACATGGATAGAACACGAGCTCGCCCTCAACCGGTGCCCGGATGCGCTACGGACTTGTCCCTCTATTGCCCGGAATGCCCGGACTGCAATATCCGCTACGGAGGACATCGTCGACTGGTTGAGACTTAATTACGCAACCTGGCCTACAGCATTGATACCCAAAGACCACCAATATCTGGTCAACGAGGACACAGAGATCCTGAAAAGGAGAGTCAAGGCTAAATTCGACGACTCCACAGACTATCCAAACCGCGTACGCGCCTTCCTAATTCGGGAGAACGCCCTTTCCTGCGCACCGGTCGTCGCCAACCCCGCTGCACCATCGGCAAGAGAGTTGTCAATAGAAAGAACCTCCTTGCGATTCAAGCGGTATGCACAAGAAAACGCTGGATGAGATCATGCGGAAAAGGCCGGAAATGCGAGACGCGGAGGAAATTCACGTCTTAGTACCCACCAAGTACAAGAAGAGGACGTAGGCTACCCTCCTCATGAAGACTTCGACGACCAATGTTAAACATTTTGTTCTAAATATCTTGTCTTATATGTTCGCTTTTCAGAGTTTATTATTCATCGTAACCATTGACAAATCTAATTTTCGGTGAATCTAGCGAATTTAATTTAAGTAAGGTCGTCGAATCAAGTATAGATAAGTCTTCCGTTGTGTTCTTTCGTCTTACTTAGCAAATAAGTATTACACGATTATAAAGCATTATAAAGCGTAATTAGGTTACCGCGACTTCGAATACATTTGTCACCGAAATGTGCCATTTCCAGCCTCATTCACCAACATCCCTTCCTCAATTTGCTGGAGTCAGTGAGAGGGGTCATACCCATAACCCATGGGTGAAGGGGAGATTTTCAGGTGACTATGAGCTGAACAGCAGAACGAAGACACACGGCTCGTACGAAGTCCTCCGAACATCTTGTTCACGATGTCAAGGTTCGAGGGAGGGGAGTGTGACAGGAAAATTAAAATCCCTTTTCTCGACATCGGCACTCGATGTTTAAAACTCTTCCCCTCGACATCGATGCTTGACGAAATACCGACCTGACGAAATTACCGACTACGTTGCCCGCGCTGCACGAGCGCTGCTATCTCTCTAAAAGGGGGTGAGCGCGCGGTAGCGGAACTGCGATATCTCGAGGACTCTCCCGTCGATCTTCGACGAGATCGGTCCTGCGTGCGTAAGCGATCAGCTGTCTGCCGGTTTTCGGCCAGTGCGTGCGTAAGCGATTTCGCCATATATCGTCAACGTTGTATTTAAGTGGACGGCACTTGTCAGCGTTGTATTTAAGTGGACGGCACTCGTCTAGATATTGTCAGCGTTGTATTGAGTGGACGGCACTCGCCTAGATATTGTCAACGAGCTGTGTGGTCCGTTTTGTGACAACAGCGATACGACTGTAACGTAAGTTCAATATACTGCTTATCTCTCTACTTTTCTTTCTGACTCTCGCAAAATTCCTTGGGTCTTCCGACGGAACTCCCCTTGTATTGTTTCATGTTTAGAATAAACTGCTAGCCGACCGCGGCATATCAAAAGAATCGAGTACGAGTTTGTTAGTTCTTATAAACTAACTGGCGCCCAACTAATAAAGTCACTGTCGTAATTATTCAGAGCCCTGGCAGCCCTTGACCCAGGCCGCGCCAGGTGTCGGTATTATTCGTCAATTTGTCAAAAGAATAACGCCGGTCTCAGTACTTTTCCTGTATACTCATAAATGTTTACATTTTTCTAAAACTTTATCACCTTATATATATATATATATATTATGTATTAATAATCGTCAATATTTATAGTATTTTTTTATGTAATTTCGCAGAAATATCTTAATAAAAATTTATACTTAATCAAAACTTAGTTTAAACTTTTATTTTTGTATACTCAAATGTTTACATAACTTTATTAAAATTTTAACATCGCTAATAAGTCAAGTATATGTCATACTATACATTTATTAGTAAATAAACAATATTTAAAGCATTCTTTTTTGCATAGTCTTAATTGTAATAAAAACTTATGTTTAATAGAACTTATATTTTGCACTTTTATTTTTTGTATATTCATTAAATCACTTTTTATCACTTAGGCTCAATTCCACAACTTACTTTAACTGAACTTTAGCTAACAATATCCAATAGAAGTGCTTTATATAAAATAAATTATTCTATTAGATATTAGTTAAACTTCGGTTAAAGTTGTGGGCCTTAATATCACTTTTTAAAACTTTAACAGCGTTAATGAATATGTTATATATATTAATATTATTGTTAATATTCGATGCACTTCTTTTTTTACATAGTTCTTACTTATATTTAATTTAAACTTAAACTTATACTTAATAATTCCACTTAATAATCGATATTTAAAAAAATAAAAATAAAAGAAATTTATTCACACTTAATAAAAATGTATACTCAATGAAAATATTTACTACTTATACTTAAAAACTATATATGTATTCATAGTTTGTACTTTTAGTGTAATATAAATGTTTACTTTATTTTTTAAAAACTTCTTTAAATTTTTTTAATATTTTTAATTTTTCTGCTCTATAATTAGCAGTTTTTTCTCTTTTTAATCTTTTTTCTTCGAGTGATACCCGTAAATAATTAGCTTTTTCTTCATTTAATGAGATCTTCCTTTGTTCTAAAAAATATTGTGAATTACAAACTTAAATAACAAGAAATATTGTACATTTTTAGTTACTTATTGATTACTTACTAGTTGATGGCTCCTGTTCATTATCATCAAATAAAGATTTTTCAGGATCTCGTGTATGCGATCCTGCTACAGATAATGGTTTTATCCAAGGTTTGTCGCGAAAGATCTCATCTAATGGCTGAAACATGTTCATTATTATATTTAAAAATTTCTATTTCTAAATTACAAAATGTAATGGTAACTAAATTTAAAATTATTCGTAATATTCAATATTAATTTTGTTATAATTTATTTATTACCTCTAAATATATCCATTCTTTCCTGTCATTTCCACTTTGAGCGTTATGATCAATAATCTGACGGTATCGTCTTTTTAAAGTATCCATTTTATTATAACATTGATTAACCGTAAAGTTATAATTTTTTTCATGTTTCATACGTTGGCAAATTTGCGTCCACATTTTTTTTTGAGGAAGTTTCCCTAGCATATACGCGTTTTCCTTATACAATGAGATTAGCAAAAGCGTAGCTTCGTGTGTCCATCGCCCCTCATTTGAATCTAAAAAAAAAAATATATTTATTACATCTTACTTATGTAATTGTACTCTCTATTTTTGTACTTGCGATTTAAACACACCTATATTTAGCTCGTCTCGTTCAGCTTGATTATAATCGTCTTCATTATAGTTTTCAATATCTGAAGTATTGTCGTATTGAACACTACTCTTCGAACAACTTGGCTTATTGTTATCAACTGTTGAAGGTACTAAAGAGGAACTACGGTTGCTAGGTGTAGAGTTTTCGTAATTTGAACGTAATGCTTTTGCTTTCTCCAGAAGCACGCTGGCAAAATCATTATCTATAAAAATAACACATAAATTATTTTGAAAATATTTTGTCACATATTGCAGTTAAATATTTAATAATAAAATCCTTTTTTGTACCTTTATGAGCACGATTGAAATCTTCTTTTCCTACTTCTATTGCATACAAAATATTTGTTGATTCATCAAGCAATTTCAACTTTAACATTTGTTGACGATTACAGTTAACATTGGATTGCACAAATTTCTTCATTTTTATATTTGATGAAGTAATAATACAAAAGAAGATACTCTGTAAATACATTTATATTATAGTTAAATCTAGTTCAATATAATAAATAATAGCAATAGTTTATGGACTTGTATTGACACATTTTTATTTTACATAATTTATTATATTTTGTATATAAGCGCCATACATGCATTACAACGGAACAGATATAAAATTTAATTCCTTTTATTTTATGTATAATCCATAGAGAAAGAAAGAGAGAGATAGAAATTAAAGATTAAAATAGACGTGTTCTATTGTAATCAATTTTACAATTAGGTATAAATAATAAAAACATAAATATGAGTACCGTAATACTTACTCTGTGCTTTGCCACCAGCGTTAATACATACGCAAAGTGCAGTGAATTATCTGCAGCAGCAGAATAATTTAAGTTGCGGTAAACCTCTTTTGTATCCTGCAAAATAAAGAGAATGTAACTTAAAAATATATACAAAAGTAATGTGTTAAACTTTATTTTATAAATAAGAAAAGGAAGGATTACCTTAGATTTAATCGATGTGGTTGAGATAGCCGGAGACGCAATAAAACAACGTACAAAATTATATGACAAGAAAAAGACCGATACTGACCAGGGACTCAATTCTTTCAGTCATACGAAAAATTTTCGCACATGTAAATAACGTTGAACGGTCCACTGATTAGTGTATAATTTTTACGATTTACGATAAGCAGTATACACTAATCAATGTTCACACAGCGTTATTTTCGTATACGAAAATTTTTCGTATGCGTGTTGTGAGCGCACAACGTATTATATATTAAGTAATGGACTTAGCAACTACGAGTCGCCGCCGGTAAGAAACCCGACCCTAGCGACGAGGACCGCTGACACGAAGGCCAGCACGAGTCGCGGGCATGACCATATTTGGGCATTCCGATCGCTAGCCTCCGATCCTAAAATCAAAAGCGCTGACTGCTAAGTCAGCAACACGGAGGCGATAAAACGCCCGCCCTTCCAAGGAACGGCGGGCAGTCTAAGAACCGAGCGCGTACCGCGAGTCGACGAATCATTAACCTAATGTAACCCGCAAGTCAGGGTAGTGAAAACCAAGTGTGTGATAATAAAGTTTATTTGAATCAACTGCAAACTCATAAATATCAGCGATTCTCTCTCCCTCCATCTGTGGATCTGAAGAACTCGGTGCCGGTCCTGAACTATTCAAGGCGCGGCACAACATGCGTTTCAGAATTGGGCCTCAGTACTAGCAATAGGTTATGTTTCAAAAGGCGTTGAGACCGATACAAATAAATATCTGCACTAGTTGCCCCCATTCTATCAATCTCCAACTTTTCCCAGTTGGGAGAAAACGAACTCAGTGTTGGGAATTCGCAATACTGCCAACTTTATTATTTTTCCCAACACCAGCCGAACCTATTTTCGAACGCACTATTTGACGAAAAGTCGGCCATCTTGGACCCGACATCTTGATTTTTGCAAATGTGCATACGGCTTTTAAAAGTTTTCAGTTCGAGCTTCAAAATAAGCCCTTATACGAATTTATTTGTCGCTGAACATTTTGGCGGCAGCACTGAGCCGGTTGATTGATCAAAAATTTTGAGTTTATGGCCGCCATATTGACGTCGCCATCTTGATTTTTGCTAAGGCGCTTATGGCTTTTTGTAGCTCTTTGTTCAAGCTTTAAATTGAGACCTCATACGTATTTTTTCATCGCTTTAAATTTTGGCCGCAGCACTGATCCGGTTGACGTGGAACGTCCCATATATATATATATAGTATATATATATATATATATATATATATATATATATATATATATATATATATATATATATATATATATATATATATATATATATATATATATATATATATATATATATATATACACGCATATATGATAAGTCAGGAATAAATGTAAAATAAGTATATAACATATATAATATATAGAATAATTTTCTCACATAAAAGTATACACACATAATATACACACAAAGAAATTATGTAAACATTTATATATTTTTATAAAGTATGTCACATTTTACAATATATTATATATTAAATATATTATACATTTTGTAGTAATAAACACAATTTTTTATTGATACAATAATGTGTGATCAATATATATTGATAAAATTATTACATTTTATTTTATAACATATATGTAGATAAATTTTTACAAATAATAAATATATACTATTGAAAACTTTACTAATGCTAAGCTATTGCACAAAAGAAATTGCATTAATAATATTAAAAACTTATTAATATTAAAGACTAAATATATAATTCGCGCACTATAATACTAATAATACATAAACTTCTTCAGCTTCTTTTCACCAACCTCTCTCATCTATCTGTATCTCAGCTACTCGATCCACCTCGATACAAATCGAAAAGAGAGACAGACAAAAAGCAAAAATAATATAATAATAGTAATAATAAATATAAATAATAAATATAAGAATATGTAATTACACAGATACTTATAAAAACAAGGCCAGATACAGATATAAAGTGAAGATCAAAAAGGATTTTTTTTATAAATGTAGAATATTTATAAGTTTTCTATTTTTCCTCTTACTTTCTTTCTTACATGATTTGTTATGTTCTGATAATGTATAATAAATATGCATACGCAAAAATAATTTGATAAGAAATATTTTAGGAAAATGCGGACACGGCGGTTCAAAAATTATATTTTGCACAAGCTGAAATAAGTAACTGCCAATATTTTTCTGAAAACAATTTTTTTCAAAATTTGTCACAAATATTTCTTCTAACTTATGTATATATAAGCAGAAATCATCGCTTGCTACATTTAAACTCCCGAACATGTTTGTTTCATTGTTTTCATAAGCTCGAAATGAAGAATATAACGTTGTATCATCAAAAGTAGCCTTGCTTTTATTTACATAATCTATACATATATCACATGAATGTACTTCTAAACATTTTTTTATTAGGTACCCACATACATATTTAAATGCATTTTCTTCTGGCAGATCCATTGTATAATAATCATGATTTGGGATGTCTAAAATTGTACGCGTTGAAGATGGAACCGATTCAGATACGGTAGATGAAGTAGAATTTGGTGTTCCAATTAGACTTAACATATCATCTTCATCTGAAGCACAATTTTGCGTATCTGGATGTTTCAGAAATGTTATACTGAACAGTTTTTTGAAAGCGCGTGAAAATTGTATAGGTGTTGGATTTGAAGAATTACCACCTTGTTGTCTAATCGAACCAAAAAAATTTTCGAGACAATCTTGATTAATCCTACGTGTTTTGAAGTATGGAAAATTATAACATTTTAATTTTTCCCAAAGTTTTATTATACTTTTAATCGTTATCTGCCAGCATTCAAAACATTTAACTTTTACATTAGTACCATTTTTATTAATAACTTTAATACTTTTCAAAAAGCAAATCATTTCTTCTAAAAACTGTTGTTGTATTTTGCTTCCGGTAAAAACTTTACCATATTTTTTAGGGCTACTTGCAGTAAAAGAATTCAAAATATCAAATAATTTATCGAAATGGTCTATCAAATCAATGGTTCCAACTGCTTCACTTGGAAGTAAACCGTGAGACATTTGTGTGCACATGCCTGCGCAACGATTGCTAAATACTTGGACAGCAAATTTCACTTTCATTCTTTGAAAACCATTGGGATCAATATGGCATTTCGTTAATTTAGGTGCCAATTTTATCCATTGTTTACTATCTTTCATATAAAATTGAACAATGTGAGTCCATGATGCTATTTTATTATTAAACTGAAAATCATGCTTCAGGAGATTATTGCGTGTTGCTTTTAATAAATGAGGAGTATCAAAAATGTAAAGTACTTCTTCCTCCTCAACTAAAAAGGTTGAGTTTTTTGTCGAAATTCCTAGCTCGCGAGATAAATGGATAAAATTAGATCCCATATCAGTTACTAATGCATGTACTATTGCACCACTGATTCTTAATTTAATTATTGTCTCAAATATTATTCTTTTTAAATCATTATTCCGACATGTACTTTCGACAGAACAATAACATAAGGGAAGTTTCCAATTTCCTGCAATGCTACGTGCCATTATAACAAAAACGCTTTTTGCAGGTACAGATGTTTTTTCCTTTCCATTATCCTCAAACCCAATAATTTCATCTCGCGATATATTATAAAACAAATGAGATTTAAAACTCATCTCATCTGCGCATAAAATACAATGTCTATCCATCGGCAATGACTTTAATTTTAATGCTAAAGTATCAAAAATTTTATTATTTAAACCAGGTGCAATATTCCACGTTTGAGTCAACAATTGTAAAGAACGTATTGAGGGTAATGGAATTGATTTCTTCAATTCTCTATAGTTTCGCGGACTTAAAAAATATAAACACAATGCGAATTTTTTGAATTCAGGATCGTACCTTCTACCACGACTACGTTTTACTTGCGCGTCAATTTGTGCCGACAACAATCTCGCAAACCTTACAGGTAATAACTTACTTCCTAATGTACGCAGAGTCTCAAACTGATCCGCATCCTCCGCATTTGTTGCTTTTCTTTTGGAGTTAGGCACTTCCCAGCGAGAAATGACCCATCGAATCGACATCAAATTGACGTCGAAAACGTATATCGAAAAGTAATTGAAATATTCATCGATCTCGATGGAAATGTGGTATCACTTTCGATGACTTTTCAATTCAGAATAAATCGATTTCGACTCGATATTGATTACTATTTCCTCACTGCAGCTATTATTAGAAACCATAAAACATGATCTTTTTCTTGTATTATACATTAAAATAAATAAATATATTCACATTCCACTACTTATGTGTTTAATAGTATATCGAAAATATATCAAAAATTATCTATTTATTTCTCCTCAATATCTCTATTAGAAGAGCACAAAACTTACAATAGAAATAATTTTTACAATTAATTTATTTATCTAGGTAGAATTGCACATATATGCACATTTATTATTACAAAAATATATTACTTAAGTCTAGATAGAGTTGCATATATATGTATTTATTATCAAAAACATATATTATTTAAGTCGCTAGATAGAGTTGTACATATATGTATTTATAATCGCAAATATATATTATTTAAGTCTAGATAGAGAATATATATTGCACATATTGTATATTTATTATCACAAAAAAAACAGATTTGACAGATTGACTTAGTGCAATTAACATAGATTGATTCAGTGTAATTAAGATTTAGGAAAGTTTGTCATTGAATGAAGTTTGTCATTAATGCATTTTTTTTTACAAAGTCAATTTGTTTAAATTAAAAATAAATTATTAAAAGTAAAAGTAAATGGTTATTTTATATCCCAAGTAAATTGCGCCATAACTTGTTCCTAATATACTGATCATATGTACGTCAAAATATAAATAGTCTTGTATGCAAATGTAAAAAAAGACATAAATTGTAAACAAATTAATATTAGAATTAGTAGAACAGATGTGTATTTAATTTTCTCTCTTTTATGAGTCTATATTTTTGAAATGTTTGTCTTTGAGAATAAAATGTCTGTACAAAATCAACATCTCTAACAATAAGTTAAATAACTGTTGAAATAGATATAATATAAACACTTGCTATGTTAAATTTCATAAATAGCATATAATAATTACTGATATACCCTTATGGAAAAATGCACTCAACTTTCGGTGTTAAAAAAAACCGTTAAAAAAACACCACAGAAAAACTCTTAAAGTTGGGAGTGATTTCGGACCGCCAATTGAAGGTTAACCATCATTTGAAGGTTAATCTTTAATTGGCGGTTATACCCAATTTAAGGGTTTTTCTTGGATGATGGTTAACCTTCAAGTGATAGTTAACCTTTAATTAATGGTTAATCCTTAAAAATGACGGTATAAACCCTAAAAATATGAATCCTCAAATGAAAGTAACAAATATGGCGTCCCAATAAAAATCTCTTAAGGGCTCCGCTCGCTGAACCGGACTCCTCGCCTCGACTCTCCCTCTCGGACGCTAGCTGCCGCAGCTCTCCCTTTCCTGGCAGTGAGCTCTCCCTGGTGATCCGACTCTCGCTCGGTTGGTCTCCAGAACACGTGCCGCAACGATCAATCCGTTAAGAAAGAGGTAACAGACTCGACACGTTCGAAGAAACGCAAGCAAGTGCGGCCATGACACCTAACGAGTGAGGAAAGAGGTGGGGCCGGCAGGGGCTCTTTGAGAGTGGCAACTCGCGCATCGCGCCATCTAATATGAAACGATCGGGCGTTGTAAAACGCGAAAAGAATTCGAGCGCAATATCTGAACAAATTATTTAATTTTTAATAAGTCCAATTATTAATATTTATTTTCATAATTGAACTTATTTTTTATTTTGATAAATGTAAATACCTTATTGTATTAATAATTAATATTAATAATTTATTAATTAGTTGCTTAATTTAACTTCTTATTTAATAAATGAGCGGATGTAGTACTGAAAATGTACCTGTTATATAATATTTTAATTTTCAAAATTGTCAAATTACAAACAGGAATTTTGTTGTGACTTTTACAGTTATAAAGTAACTAGAAATGGAAGCCTAAAAAAATTAATATTGTAATGCAATTATTATAATGTTCAAATTATAAAATATTTACATTATCCATGTCTGCCAATACAATATAATTTTTTATTCATATTGTATTTTATATAATGGCAAGTTATTATATATTTGACAGGCAAATCAAAATAGCTTCGAATCGATATCGAAATGATGAAATATCGATGTCTTAACAAAAAATACATAATTTGCCTGTTTACAGTCTGGCGCGATGAATGTATGTCACAAATAATCTCTTCTTTTAAAAAATGTCATAAAGCACAAACATCGAAATAAGCTTCAAATTTCGAGCATTATTTCGATATGGATGTAATATCGATGATTTCGACGTCAATTTGACGTCGATTCGATAGGTCATTTCTCGCTGGGTTTACCTTTTCGTAACCGTCTTATCGTTTCTCGCAGACTTTTAACTTGCGCTTTCAACTTCTTATTCTTCAATCTGAGTTTCGTCTTTCGAGGAGAATTGTCGGAAGACATATTTACTTGCTGGGATGTCTTCGTACATGTGCCAGATGTGCTCCTGCGCACACAAAATATTTACATTATCTATAGATTGCAAAAACAGATAAATTAACGATAACAGATTATAAATAAAAATAACGCAATTGCTAGATAGAAAGAAGTGAAATGTAAAGTTTCCATTATATTATTTCAAATAGTGTAAATTCAATATAATGCATTATACTGTCATATGACTTAACATTAAATAACAAGAAATACCAATATATGTGAAGATATAAGATTAAGTACATATAAATCATTGCACACAAATCATATTCTACAACATATCAAATATTAATTAAGGCTGCGGTCCATTTAATGCTACAATTTATGCTTCAAAGCGTTCTTTGTCTTCTTCTTTCTTTATTGAAAAAAAAGGAGAAAAATGACAGTTTTTATCATTTGCAGTGTTATGTGGACTGTAGCCTATAAGCATTTATAGTTTTGATCACGTAATATAGTAAAAAGATATATATATATATATATATATATTGAAGTAAAATAAATAAAACTTACGGTCCAGCAATTTCAGCATTATTATTCATTATACGTTCAGGTTCAGGTAATTGCAAATTACTGAAAAAGGTACAATTAAAAGAATGTTATTTTTATTAAAATATTCAAATATTTTCCAAACATTGCAAAAAATATATATATATATTTTTTTGGTAAGTGTTTATGAAAATAATTACTAGTCTTTTATCATTACCTGTTATTTTCTTCTCTGCTTGTTGATGGAGTCGCAATCTGTACATCCAGATCCATCTCAAACGTTCCAACGTTGAAACATGTATTGCTACAAAAAAATCGAGTTAAATGAGCTATTACAATTTTGGTTTTAGTATTTGTATATAAAATGTGTGATAATTATGACGATTCTTAAACATGAAATTATATTTCACGTCGGACAAAATCACTTTTAAATAACTCCAAATAATTAATCGAATATTTGAAGACAGAAATGATACGTAAAATCGATATTATTCAATGTTATTAGAAGAGCAACGCGCGTAATCCACATTCCATATATCTAAACCGATCGATTTTAGTTTTCAAACTCAACACGTGCATATTTCACACATCATATAAGAAAACTTTTCTAGGGAAAAAAGGCTCTTGTCCTAGGTCCTTCTGTTTATCCACCATAAAAAGAATTTATAGTGGAGGGGATAAGAGGCCACAAGGGCCCGCGAGGATCCTGTAAAATTTCAGTCTGCTTCAGTCTGCTGGTAGCAACCAAATGCAGAAGTACTCAAATCGATAAAGAATTTAAAATATCAAAAATATAAGAAATATATTTACAACTCTTTTTTCTATATTTAAATTTATAACATTTTATACATAGTTAACTTCGAAGAAGATGTATGAACTTTTTTATATTTTTTCAATTATTCTAATGATGTGTGTAAAAGGTCTACATGTCTACAATTATAATAGTGGATCGTAATGGTATACTAGATTATATATATACATATATATATATATATATATATATATATATATATATATATATATATATATATATGCGTGCGTGCGTGCGTGCGTGCGTGCGTGCGTGCGTGCGTGCGTGCGTGCGTGCGTGCGTGCGTGCGTGCGTGCGTGCGTGCGTGCGTGCGTGCGTGCGTGCGTGCGTGCGTGCGTGCGTGCGTGTTTGTGCGTATGTATATATATCAATCTATTTTAATTTTTAAATTGGACACGTTTTTCTAATACCTTAATTGTAGACATGTAAACCATTTTATACATATCGTTAGAATAATTGAAAAAATATAAAAGAATTCATACATCTTCTTTGAAGTTAACTATGCTATGAAATATTATAAATTCAAATATAGAAAAAAGAGTTGTAGATATATTTCTTATATTTTTTGATATTTTAAATTCTTCATCGATTTGAGTACTTCTGCATTTGGTTGCTACCAGCAGACTGAAGCAGACTGAAATTTTACAGGATCCTTGCGGCCCCTTGGAGCCTCTTATCCCCTCCACTATAAATTCTTTTTATGGTGGACGGAGAGAAGAACCTAGGACAAGAGCCTTTTTTCCCCTGTATATATATATATATTTCTTTTTTATTTGACACACCTTGTTGTTTCTTCGTGTACAGTGTCCATTGACATGTGTTGTTCAATGCTCAAAGCGTAGCACTCATCATTGTCCATTATTATGCTTCTGGAAAAAAGTTGATTTGAGTTATGTGTTAATTTAAATTTAATTTTTCTATTATTTTTATAATAAATGCAAAAATAGCTTACACATTATTGTTTTCATTTTCCATTGATACTACATCCCTTGATACTGTAGAAGCTGTAGTACTGCTGTAAAATAATATATTTTTAATTATTTTATATTACTATCAAAAATATTCTCAAGTATCAAAACTGGATTTTTCCAAATAAAAAGTAATTAAAACTAATATAAATAAAAACTTACTTGTTATTGGTGAACTCTAAACATCTTATTGGTACAGCATCTGGATGTAGGCGAGCTCGACTTTTGACGATTTTATATTGATTTTCCTCAAAATGTACATGGCACAATCGACAATTGCGGTGAGCATATTCGGGGCCTTTTGGTATCAAATCTAATCTTCTGCATGCTTGAACCCATGCCAACCACCTGTATATGTCAGAATAAATAATTAAATTACGCAAATAACAAAATAATGATGTAAACAATTATTAAAATAGTATTGTACCTATCATGTTCTTTTGGAAAAAGGAAGAAGTGTCGTTTTTCCACATTTACGGTGCTCATACATCCTGTCACTGCACACCAATGACTTTCTTTTTTAAAGTTTTTAATAGTTTTTTCCATTTTTTAATTCCTTCTCGTAGCAAAAAATCTGAAACAAAGCTAAGATCAAAGTGCTCTCAAAGAAAAGAAAACCTGTATAAAATTTATACAGGTTAACTTTCCTTCCTATACTTCCAATACACAAATCACTTCCCAATCACTTCACAAATCTCTTCACAATCACACACTTTACAATCACACCCTTCACACAATTTTTTTCCGACTTTTATCAAGTCACTCTATAGCTGTCTATCACTTTAACGCCTTAGGCATTTAAATGTGCCTCTAAATCCGTTAGAAAGGGAAAGACAGTAAGAAGAAAAGAGACAGAGGTAGTGCTTTATTTCGCGCATGCGCAATCCGTTTTGGCCAACACGAAATCACAGGAGTTGCGCTACTGTATATACTGTGACCAGGCACGAGCCGAGAACCGCTGCGCGCTCGCCCCACCATCGAGTCTCGCCCCACCATCGAGTCTGATCGCCGAGAGCTCCGACGCGCGACGTTTCGACATCGACACTTTTGATTCCAATTTCTACCACCGCGGAAAGGGCGCTGTAATTCGCGCGTAGAGTTCGCCGGCGGCGCCGGCCTTCTTTATCGACGCCGATCGAGTTCGCCCGCGGCTCCAACATCCCCTTAAACACATTCCATTTACAAATAAAAAGATATTAGGAGAAAAAATCACTTCAATACAATTATAAAATTTTCGGAAAGCTAACATTTTCCCTTGACAATAGTTGCAAAATAAATGTGATACGAAGCCTAGTCATGTGTAGCTTACAAACTTCGTTAAGGAAAAAGGTCAGTTTTCGGACTATTTTAAAGTGTGGTAAAGCGATCTAAGGTGCAGTCTCTTTAGCCAAATATCTTTTTATCTTTACTATATATCTACTATATATCTTTCAACGTGTTGTTTCGCGCTTCTGACAAAATCTCTTACATAATCTAGCATATGACCTCGGCGAGTATCCAGGAGCCTCAAGCTATAATAGTTGTGAGTAGTTGCATGTATACAAAGATGAACACAAAATAAATGAAGGGAAAAAATAACAAAATTTTTACCTAAACGATATATTAGTATTTTATTTTAGAATACATATACATATATGTACGTATAAAGAATATATATATATATATATATATATATATATATATATATATATATATAGAAATTGTGAGAATATATATTTTATAATACTGTATGTATATTATGAGCTTTTCATATATTAGTTCCAATTTTCATAGATTAATATCCATCGGAAAACACTGACTCCAGTTTCGAGTTTCGAATGAATAGATTATCGGCAATTGGTAAGCATTAACGAACCGATGGACGTAAATGCCTCGACGATCGAAATTACGCGAGTATCAGTTTGTCAGCAAGCAACTACAGAAAAATCGCTTTTACGGTTCTCTAATTAATTACAGTTGCTTGATTGCAACACTTATTGTCGAAGCACGTACGTTTTTCGGAATATGATCTATCAAAACCAGGCAGAAAGATATGTAAATCGTCGCACGAATAATTAAAAAATGAGCTACCTTTAAAACGGTTACTTACAAGGATGCTAGCACGTAAGTGCATGGCGAAACGTTTAAACAGCTACGTACAATTGATTCCTAATTAACTGGCGAAACAATCGAAAATGCACTTAAAATAAAAAAAATGGCAATCTTCCGCGCGCAGTAAAAACTGCGATCGGGGGGTATCCTGAAATATCATTGTCGCTCGTTGAGTTGCGCAAATAAAAATATCGCTTAGATAACAAATACAAAATAAAATCATCGTCTTTATTGATTATAATATCATCCCTTGCATATGTATACACTGTTATAACGAGCACAATAATATTTCTATTATAATTTTGGTTATAAATCAGTCGACAGTTTTTGGTGAGCGCGAGATGTGTAAATTCTAAGTGTATCTAGAAATCTCAATGAAATTCCTTTAGCGACTAAATAATGCAATAACGTCTTTGAAAGTATGCTATATAAATGATTATATACCACATGCTGCTC
>JASTWK010001951.1:0-21641 GCA_030770225.1 Temnothorax unifasciatus
GTTTGTTTGATTTTTTCCAGAATTCCATCGATTGCACTGTTCGATTGTAAAGTTATTTCGTTGTCAGAGTCTTCGACGAATCGTTCTAGCAATCAGAATCACTGTTTTCGAAATTTTTCGGCGGTATCGGTAGGAAGATCATAAGATTTTAAACGATCATAATTCTATTATGAGCAGCGAAGCAATGGTTTTCTTATCATCAATATCTTCGTGAGTCGAAAAGCTATTGATAGAACGTCCGTACATTTCAATAAACTTATCAATCTCTGTGCACGTACTCAAAAGACCGACACAGCGTAAATAAAAGTCCTTTTTGTCAAGAGATTCATGCCTGAAAGCAGCTCCAACGCGCAACTAATTTGATTAGATGTGCGATATCAATGCGAATGAAACATCGGGGGTGTGAACACGCATGGATGAGGAGTTATTATCGAAGACGATACAGTTCTCGATATACGTCTTAGGTCGCTGTTGTTGAACGCTAAAGAAGTTGCATTCAGAAGTGCCGGTGAGTAATCTATGACCACTTGTTTCGGAATTGACCCCACAAGAACGCAACCACTCTCGCATCCAATACGTCAGTGTATTAGTATCATGCTTTTCAGAAATTAATTGAAATAAGGCAGGATGTTTTCTGCGATAACGCAAACAGCCTGGTAGAGATAAACAACTCGTTTCGAGCCATCCGGTTTTGGAATTTGTTTTACCAGTCCACCGTTGCGTCAACGCTAATGCTACCGATATCGTCTTCCTTCTGAAACTTGTTATACAGAAAGAGCTGCGTGGGGCTCCAATACTCACATAAAATTTATCAAGCCCAATTTCGTTAAATACACCCACTGAACTCTTGACCGTACTTCATGTCCCATACTGAGGCAAGAGCAGCTTTAACTTTGAACAACCCTAACTCTTTATCTCGAGCTTCCTGTTTTGCTTTACGTGCAACATCTTCCGAAGGTAGGTTGGCCGGTACAACATCTCCGAATTCCATTAACCTATTAGCTTCATTCCGTCGCCAAGCATAAGTTGATGTACCCTGCAATTCCTTTCCAATACGAATCCGTCTGTCACCACGTACTTGCCGCTTTTTTCATGCGCTATCCCACGAGAATCAAAAGTGGAAACATGTAAAGTCGGGTCATCCTCAGTCGGTTCGCTTTGACAATAGATGTGAATCTTTGATTTACATTCTGAGCAACTGCCCTTAATTGACAAGAATATTTCGCCAGGATTGCGATTAATTTTTGCGTTTTTAAAAGAGTAGGGGCAGGGCAATTTAAATGACTTCATAAACATCGTATACTGCATCAGCCCAACCAATAACAAGTACCTCGTATTGCGATGTTTGTATTCTACGATGTGGGATTTAAGAGTATCCCATTCGCTTTTGACATCGTTATTGCTTGCGTATAGCTGGTAACATGCAATTCGTTTCACCCATTGACCAATTCGAATCGTCTCGCGAATCATTCGCGGTTGTGTCAAAAGTACTTTCGTTGGTACATTCCAATGTTTCGACTCCATGTATTTGATTGAAAACGTCATGCCTATTTTTTGACAAATAAAGGTAGATGTGATCCTTTGACATATTACCTTGCATCGCATCGACCGCCTTTTGCCAAACATCGTCGCCCCACGGTAAAAGTTTACCTTTATTGTCCAAAAACCAAAGCCCTTTCAAAGCTTCGTAAACTTTCTTTGGCGGATTCGCCGGCTTTCAAGGCATTTTTATATTACACCTGAAACTGACGCTACAGTTACCACCTTTATATAAAGCTGTTGGTTCAATCTTCGACTGCCCCACTATCACGCATACAGAGCGATGATGATCAGATCGCGGGCCTGGTAGCAAGCGGTAGCATACGTACGTAAGCGTCGTACTGTGAACGTGCGCGCTCGGAACTTCGGACTGAAACCGACGCGACGCGACGCGACGTCGAACAATAGAAGAAACAAATGACGATCTGTCTCTCGCTCGGGCGAGTTGGCGTTCTTGGCGACGCCGACGCGATATTCAACTCTAATTGCAAACAGATTAAGATATAACGCGCGTGTACAATACATATATTTTTTCATTCGCGGGCGATACAAATTCGACTCCGCACGGAAAAAATGTACTTGAAAATATATGTTAATGAATATATATCGTGTGTATAAATTATGTATAGTTACGGCATAGTCTCTAACTGACATGAAAGATTGTAAGCCAAGACACAAGCATTTTTTGAGGATAAAGTTTACTTACGCGGAAGCAGTTCGAGGATTTAATAAAAATGACAGTGCACCCTTGCAGTCGCACGAGAGTACTGATAGCGTTCAAATACTTACAGACAGATTTTCACGATGTTGTGTGCAATGGCAAGATTGCGAGCAGTTCGTTCGATAGAATCGATAACGCGAAAATGTATATGTAGCGAGACGAAAAACGAGCATCGACGTCTAGTCTCTAACTTTGCATCGAGTCACTATATTTATATAGTACGTATGGATCCGATTCGTTTGCTCGAGATCATCGGGATGGATCCGTTTAGATCTCGATTAACGATCAAGGATTTGGAGCTCTTTCGTCCTTCCCGATTTTACTAGAATTATTTAATCTCTACTATTTGTACCATCCTTGGTATACGCGAGCCATGTTGAAAGAAATGAGCAAAGCGATTATTTGTGACTTGTGAAGAAAGAGATCGCGAGCATTATTGTTTAAAACTAGAGCGCAGTTTCCAATGTTGTTCGTAGATTAACGTAAATCAACGTAAATTAACATAGACTAGGAAACCTAGAAGATGTGTCGCGTGACAAGTAGCGATAGATATCGTGTCTCTGTGTTTGAGTAAACGTCCAAAACGGCGATGTATCGCCGAGCAAAGTAGGAAGTAAATTCAAGTGCGCGGATTGGGAACTCATTATGCTCTGTTCGTGTATCACGTGCAAACGCGCTCGTAGGGTGCTAGCCATTTCAGCCGTTTGGGCGCTCTCCATATGGTCGCGCTTTTCCCGGATACCTCACTTTTCCGCGAGTCACACCTCGCAAAACTTTACGTTCCGATATCCCGATGTATTACGTTACAAAACACGATTCCACCCTTGGAGACGTAATTGCTTTTCTAATTGACCAGACTGCGATTGACGATGTCGCATTGGAGATACTCTCAAAATATCTCGTTACTCTCGAAATACATTATGTATCCCAATGCGCGGCGCGTTACATTATTTAAGTGCACGTATTAAGCGTCCTTCGTCTTACTTACAATTAGACTTATCGCCTAGAGTTAGCGTGTTTTACGCAGTGTCTTACGAGCGTTCGATATTAATTATTGAAAAAATTATCGTGACCTGATATATATTAAGTGTCTATTTCATGTTATAGTTCGCCAGTTATAGTTGTCGTAATCGCGTCGCATTGATTAACATATTGGCGACGATTACGGCGATTTTATGGCGTTTCACTCGTTGATCCCCGGTTAAGCAAGTTGCGAATTAAACAACAACAACAACAAAAAGAATAAAACATGTTTGCGCGAATCTAAGTAATATTGATGTCGAAATGCCCATTGCTATCGGATCTTTGATTCCGTTACTGCCCCAGGATCTCCTATCCGACGCTAAAATCGAAGGAGAGGCTATTTAAAATTAAATGCATTGTGCTCTTGTCTGTATCTTATCGGTGTCTTTTTCGTGTATAGTTTTAAGATATCAAAACAATACATAATTATTACACTAATTACCGATGACGTGTTTGTCTCGCGTTCAATCGCGAACTTTACGACGATTTTGACGGCCAAATCCTCGTTTGTTTTCTCAACGAGAGGAAAGGATAATCAAAAACTGACGGGAACGAAAAACGATTGCCTAATTACGCTGCACTTTACACGAAAAGATGGGAAACAAACAAACGTAAAAAAAAGAAGAAAAACATGGTGGTTCTAACGCATGCTAGTTTTTCTAACGAACTGAATATCAAATCTTTAGGTGACAATTTATCTTCAAAGTTTTTCGAATTTAAGAATGTATCTGCGTTTATTTTCTATGTGCAATAGCGAGTGTAAAACAGATGCAAGATACACTTCGTTGACAATTATTTGAGTGCAACCAGCCGAGTACGACGGCCTGGACACGCGAGTGTAATCATATAAAGACTAAAAATATTCACGACGATCGTATTGTTAATTCAGCAGCTCAACTTAAGTATCGTAAAGTTCTTACGATAGGTTAGCCGATAATAAGACTAGAAATAACACATGTCCCGTGATTGAGATATAAGAAAATTAATATATGATATACTTACTATACCGTACGATTTCGTTCGCGCCATATAGCGGTAACGAATTACTTTTCGATTTGCCCGCGTAATTTTATTGTACAAGCCGAGATAAAAGTGCGTATCGTAGTCAAAAAACTTTGAGAAGACACGGAAAACAAGGGAATTCGGATGCTGGAGAAAAAGCGAATTCTAAGTAACGGAGGTACCATGGAGCAAATAAAAAAAAAAAAACATTACTCGCCTAAGAGGGATGCTATTCTGTGTAAATAATTTCCGATATCATCGCGTATATATTCGCTTTTTTTCAAATATTGGAAAATATATATTATATTCATCACGCAAGCCAAAGACCTCTTCTCTCTCTCTCATATTGCGTCGAACAACGCAGAGGTGCGCGCAAACTATATGTGCTCTGTAATCTGTATAAACGATTCTGAAGAAGATGGCGCAAGCGGTTTTGAGATATCCCCAAAATTGGCAAAGTTACACTTTTTATTTATTGCAAAAATATAATAACTTTTGAACGGTGCAACTACAAACAAAAAGAAAAGCACTACAATCAACTACAAACGATTCTGAAGAAGATGGCGCAAGCGGATTTGAGATATCTCCAAAATTGGCAAAGTTACACTTTTTGTTTAAAACAAAAATATAATAACTTTTGAACGGTGCAACTACAAAAAAAGCAACTACAATCAACTACAAACGATTCTGAAGAAGATGGCGCAAGCGGATTTGAGATATCTCAAAAATTGGCAAAGTTACACTTTTTGTTTATTGCAAAAATTTAATAACTTTTGAACGGTTCAACTACAAACAAAAAGAAAAGCACTACAATCAACTACAAACGATTCTGAAGAAGATGGCGCAAGCGGATTTGAGATATCTAAAAAATTGGCCGAGTTACATTTTTTGTTTATTGCAAAAATATAATAACTTTTGAACGGTTCAACTACAAACAAAAAGAAAAAAAACTACAATCAACTACAAACGATTCTAAAGAAGATGGCGCAAGCGGATTTGAGATATCTCAAAAATTGACAAAGTTACACTTTTTGTTTATTGCAAAAATTTAATAACTTTTGAACGGTTCAACTACAAACAAAAAGAAAAGCACTACAATCAACTACAAACGATTCTAAAGAAGATGGCGCAAGCGGATTTGAGATATCTAAAAAATTGGCCGAGTTACATTTTTTGTTTATTGCAAAAATATAATAACTTTTGAACGGTTCAACTACAAACAAAAAGAAAAGCACTACAATCAACTACAAACGATTCTAAAGAAGATGGCGCAAGCGGATTTGAGATATCTCAAAAATTGACAAAGTTACACTTTTTGTTTATTGCAAAAATTTAATAACTTTTGAACGGTTCAACTACAAACAAAAAAAAAGCACTACAATCAACTACAAACGATTCTAAAGAAGATGGCGCAAGCGGATTTGAGATATCTCAAAAATTGGCAGAGTTACATTTTTTGTTTATTGCAAAAATATAATAACTTTTGAACGGTGCAACTACAAACGAAAAGAAAAGCACTACAAACAACTACAAACGATTCTGAAGAAGATGGCGCAAGCGGATTTGAGATATCTAAAAAATTGGCAAAGTTACACTTTTTGTTTGTTGCAAAAATTTAATAACTTTTGAACGGTGCAACTACAAACAAAAAAAAAGCACTACAATCAACTACAAACGATTCTGAAGAAGATGGCGCAAGCGGATTTGAGATATCTCAAAAATTGGCAAAGTTAGGTTTTTATTATTTTTTTAAATTGTTGTAACTTTTAAACGGTGCAACTACAAACAAAAAGAAAAGCACTACAAACAACTACAAACGATTCTGAAGAATATGGCGCAAGCGGATTTGAGATATCTCAAAGTGGGGTGCGAGTCATTTTTTAAATGTTTATAACTTTTAATGTATTGAACTACAAACGAAATTTTTGTTACTACAAACAACTACAAACAAAATGCTAACGTTTTCCGTAAAAAAAATTAATTTTTCGAAAGTCGGGTGCCAGGTTCACATAGGTGTGCGTTTGACATTAAATTGCCAATGCGCATTGATAAGTTTGTTCTTCTTCATTTGGACCATCTTGATGGCAAAGTGAAACTGGCTTCTAACGAACGAGATCTGCCATTAATAGAAGAAAGAGATTTAAAAGGCAGAAAAATCACAATAAGGATAAATCTGAATCACGCATCCAAAGTTCTCGAGAATCCGAATTCAGTTTTGCGGCTAGCGGGTTGGAAACAACATCTGATTACAAACCACACAGAAGTACGGAAAACACCCAACATGATAATGGAATCGACATACTATACAATGACAGCGAGACTCCTCAAATTGGCAATAAAGAGCAAAAATCAACAGACACAGAAATAGAATGCACTGAACACGGTAATAAAATTGATATATAGGACGATAATAGTGGGACTTCTTCTTCAATTGGTCATGAACAGTTAAAACCGACAGAGTGTAAAAACGTATCGAATTTTATCAACGACGAGACCGATGCGGAGGACAGTTTGACAAGTGATCCCTTCATAGGTGATAAAGACATCCAATCGAGTACGGCTAATGACTGCAACATTTGGAATACGTGTGAGAATTGGCGTGGAAAAGCCGAAAAGGAATCGAGGAGCATCGCTGAGCCAAAAGAATCTCCGGTCAAGAAAAGAGCAAAACCTTCATATTTGGATACATGCCCGGAATGGGAATATATTAAAGATACAAAGGTCTCAAAACTTCCAGTATTTAAAAATAGCTTGTTTTACGAACCTGTAATTATGGGAAAGTTTAGGCTCAACCTAAAGAAAACTTGTGCGTTTGATTCGTTGTTTCAAGTAATCATGAACGCGATGGCATCAAATCGAGTCTATTGCGAGATACTTAAGAAATCGAATAATCAGACCATACGATTGGCTCTGAAAATACTAACAGGCAAGCAAAAACTCACGATGGTTGATTACCGAGAGAGAGCAGACATACTTTCCAAAATGGGAATATTCAAAATAGAATCGTTCACAAGAACAGTAAAGCGCATGGATACTGAGTGTAACGTTGCTCACTTAGCTCAATATGTTTTTGAAGATATACCAAGCCACAAAACAAAAGTTTTCTGCCAATGCGGATATAATTTTGACACGCAAAACATTACCCTCAGCATCAATGTTGACTTAATACTGTGTAACGGTTTGGTTTCATGCAGCAGGCAATAGATGACGGACATAAAACAAAACGGACATGTCGAAAGTGCAGCACGCTCATTGAAGACGAAATAGAATATGGGCCGCACGTGATCATTGACACAAGTGTTGTAACTGATGACAGGTACACTAGGACCAAAGATATTTCTTACACACTTGATTCAATTACAAAATTATCGAGATAAAGAATAGAATGTATTCATTAGACGGTGTTGTAAGTTGGTCGGCGGGTCACTACATTGGATACACTAAATCTGGGATGTACTGGCACGAGTACAATGATGTGGGACCATCTCGTGAAAGCGTTAAACCAATCAAAACAATCCAACCTCATCTAATTTTGTATGTGTTTTTAGGTGAAAAACATTAACAAATATTATAGGAATAACGGACATATTAAGATTAAAAAATATTAAGATTAAAAATATATGAAGTAAATCGTAAGAAGAAAATAACTATTGATTATGCAGATAATTTTCCTAATTAGGTTACTTGTGATTATTTTCTAAATTTTATAACATTTTATAACTAACTTTTTATAACAAATATTACTTTTGCCTTAAGAAAAATACGTTTAAAGAAAAGGCTACGCATTAAAAACATTATAAGAAAGAAAAAAGAACAATACAAAAAACACTATAATTACGAATCAAATAAAAAAATATAAATAAACAAAAAAAAATAAAAATAAAAAATATAAAAAAATATAAAAACAAAAAATACAAAAAAACATAAAAATATAAAAAAACAAAAAAATTCATAAAGAAACAAAAAAACAAAAACAATGGAGCCAAGTCTTACCACGTCCCCGTCGTTGGCTCTGGGTAATGCTGAGAGTAAGAGATATCGTGTAACTAAAATTTAATAAACCCAAGTTGTAGTATCCTTATTTTAAAAAAAAATAGATAAATAAATAAAAACTCAAGTGATACGTATCTTTATATTTCAATTTAATGAAATCATTAAATTGCGCCGCTTACGTATATATTATCTCGAAAAATAACTATTGTACATTTAAAAAATCAAATCCAAGAGGTAGCATCTTTACTAAAAAGAAAATAAATAAATAAATAAATAAATAAAACTCAAGTAACACGTATCTTTGTATTCCCATTAAAGAGTTTTCCTATTCCAACTTAAGTGCTAGTAGCTTTAATTCTTCTTTAAAAAAATAATATAAAATTGTGTTACCTTACTCAAACACAAAGTGATATGTAAAAATTAATACAATTTCAAAAACCCTTCAAACATCAGTTAAAAAAACTTGGCGCTGCTAGATATTTAAATATCTAAAATCAATAAGTAACTAATTTAACCCTTAAAGAGCACACCTCCGAAAAATTCCGTAAAGGGCACTGGGGGTATGAGATACCCCAGTGTCTTTAAGTATGTACTGTAACGACGCTATTGACTATTTTATTGCATAAAAATTTCTGAATGAAGTTAAAGTCATGTATTTTAAGGATAAACAACAGTTATAGCGATTTCTTAAAATTAACATTGTTTAAAAAATTATTGAAAAATACATTTTAATGGGACTTATCAGAGCACAAAGTTTGGAGTGGGGTATCCTACACCCCATGTGCTCTTTAAGGGTTAAAATATTAAATTAATACTTACAATGTAAATGTAGAAATACCTTCACATATTATTTAAAAGTAGCTTAACTATTTATTTTGTTTGGCTACGCTCTTTTAAATACACCATTTTTTAAATACGTTCAAGACTGTATATATTTAAAAAAAAATAGTTGACAATGATTAGAACTTTCGAATCAACATAGATCAACATCTTATCTGTCTTAAAATGCACTTTCCGAGCAGTATTAAATTTTTAAAAACCAACACAACGTTGGTAGTGCCTAGAACTCTGTAGGAAATTGTTAAATACGTATAGAACTGTGCGAAAAATATTTTACGATCACTAGAATTCTCGAATATCGTCCAGCATCTCAGCCTTATCTGTCTTAAAATGCATTTTCTAGGCAGTATTAATTATTTAAAAAATAACACAACGTTGGTAGTACCCAGAACTCTTTAGAAAATTGTTAAATACGTTTAGAACTGTGCAAAAAATATTTTACGGTGACTAGAATTATCGAATATCGACTAACATCTCAGCCTTATCTGTCTTAAGGCGGTATTCATAGTCGCTTCTTATATTTAAGATCGTCTTAAGTTCGATCTTAAGATGCCCTCTAGATTCACAAACAGTGAATGAGACGGAACTCAAGAGAAAGTTCAAGCTGTGACTTATGAAAGTCTATCTTATTTGAAGGCAATCTTAAGACGTTTCAACGGGATTCATGAACATATCTTATTTCACATAAGCATGATCTTAAGATTATCTTATTACTGTCAAATTCATAGTCATTTAAGATGATCCTAAGCATTTCTCTAGCAAGACAAAATCGGATAAAATTTAAGTCGAGTTAAAAGTAGACTTAAAATATTCTTATATATTTACCAGTAAAGTGTAACAGCTTTTTAAGTGATACAAATCGTTATTTTTATCTTTTATGTGACAAATTCGATATTTTATTTAAAATGGAAATAGAGAACATAAGAAATATTAATTTAGATGAAATGGGTGAAATCGATTTTGACGACGATGGAGGTTATGTACTACAAGCTCCGAAAAGATACATAAGAGACTGGATGAATCCGTTTGAATATTATTATAACCGAGAATTTAAAAGGCGGTTTAGGTTTAATAAAGAGTCTGTTCTATATGGAATTCTACCTAAGATAGAAAATGAACTAATACGTGATAATAACCGTGGCCTTCCTCTTCCTCCACTGTGTCAATTGTTAATTTGTCTACGATTCTATGCAACAGGCAGTTTTCAAGTAAGTATGTTATTATATACGTAATTATGTAATAAAACATGTAGGATATAATATATATATATATATATAGGGTGCTTTCCATTTATTGACACAAGTCGACACAAATATCATTAGAAATCTTTCCTTGCATTCAATGAGTAATAAGACAGAGACACTTGTGTTTACTTGTGTCAGTAAATAGAAAGCACCCAATTATGTATAAGAAAAATATAATTATTTTAGAGAATGTTTTACACAAATCTTTTTTGCAATATTATGGTATTAATATAGTTTAATATTTTTGCAGCAAGTACTTGGAGATACGATAATCGTCTTACAGCCAACTGTTTCAAGAATAGTTTTTCGAGTATCTCTACTTTTAGCAAGACTCTTAAATGAAATTATAAAGATGCCTTCTTCACCAGATGCCATACAAGAAAATAAAAGACTTTTTAAAGATATTGGACGTGGTAATAAAGGTATTGGTTTGCCTGGTATCGAAGGAGCAATTGATTGTACGCATATACGCTTAGTCGGTACTACCCACACAGCAAAATTAATCCCGGGATCGTCCTGAAATTGTCCAATTTCTATCCCGGCAGGATAAAACATCTTATGGCTGTCCATAGGAGATATAAGTAAGACCTTGTCCTTGAGTAGAAACTCAAGATCAATATAGGACGGTTTGAGGATATCCCGTCGTAACAGTGCATAGACGAGAAAAGGCCCACTATCTATAGGACATCCATACGAGATATAGGTAAGACATTACCTCATTCAAGATCAATATGGGATGGTTTAAGGATATCCCGTCGTAACAGTGCATAGACGAGAAAAGGCCCACTATCTATAGGACATCCATAGGAGATCTAAGTAAGACATTGTCCTACTCAAGGTTAATATGGGATGGTTTAAGGATATCCCGTCGTAACAGTGCATAGACGAGAAAAGGCCCACTATCTATAGGACATCCATACGAGATATAAGTAAGACATTATTCCACTGAAGATCAATATGGGATGGTTTGAGGATATCCCGTCATAACAATGCATAGACGAGCAAAGACCCACTATCTATAGGACATCCATACGAGATATAAGTAAGACATTATCCCACTGAAGATCAATATGGGATGGTTTGAGGATATCCCGTCATAACAGTGCATAGACGAGAAAAGGCCCACTATCTATAGGACATCCATAGGAGATATAAGTAAGACATTGTCCTACTCAACGTCAATATGGGATAATTTGAGGATATCCCGTCATAACAATGCATAGACGAGCAAAGGCCCACTATCTATAGGACATCTATAGGAGACCTAAGTAAGACATTGTCCTACTCAAGGTTAATATGGGATGGTTTAAGGATATCCCGTTGTAACAGTGCACAGACGAGAAAAGGCCCACTATCTATATAGGACATCCATAGGAAATATAAGTAAGACATTGTCCTACTCAACGTCAATATGGAATAATTTGAGGATATCCCGTCATAACAATGCATAGACGAGCAAAGGCCTACTATCTATAGGACATCTATAGGAGACCTAAGTAAGACATTGTCCTCCTCAAGGTTAATATGGGATGGTTTAAGGATATCCCGTCGTAACAGTGCATAGACGAGAAAAGGCCCACTATCTATAGGACATCCATACGAGATATAAGTAAGACATTATTCCACTGAAGATTAATATGGGATGGTTTGAGGATATCCCGTCATAACAATGCATAGACGAGCAAAGGCCCACTATCTATAGGACATCTATAGGAGACCTAAGTAAGACATTGTCCTACTCAAAGTTAATATGGGATGGTTTAAGGATATCCCGTCGTAACAGTGCATAAACGAGAAAAAGCCCACTATCTAGAGGACATCCATAGGAGATATAAGTAAGACATTGTCCTACTCAACGTCAATATAGGATAATTTGAGGATATCCCGTCATAACAGTGCATAGACGAGCAAAGGGCACTATCTATAGGACATCTATAGGAGACCTAAGTAAGACATTGTCCTACTCAAGGTTAATATGGGATGGTTTAAGGATATCCCGTTGTAACAGTGCATAGACGAGGAAAGGCCCACTATCTATAGGACATCCATAGGAGATATAAGTAAGACATTGTCCTACTCAACGTCAATATGGGATAATTTGAGGATATCCCGTCATAACAGTGCATAGACGAGCAAAGGGCACTATCTATAGGACATATATAGGAGATCTAAGTAAGACATTGTCCTACTCAAGGTTAATATGGGATGGTGTAAGGATATCCCGTCGTAACAGTGCATAGACGAGAAAAGGCCCACTATCTATAGGACATCCATACGAGATATAGGTAAGACATTACCTCATTCAAGATCAATATGGGATGGTTTAAGGATATCCCGTCGTAACAGTGCATAGACGAGAAAAGGCCCACTATCTATAGGACATCCATAGGAGATCTAAGTAAGACATTGTCCTACTCAAGGTTAATATGGGATGGTTTAAGGATATCCCGTCGTAACAGTGCATAGACGAGAAAAGGCCCACTATCTATAGGACATCCATACGAGATATAAGTAAGACATTATTCCACTGAAGATCAATATGGGATGGTTTGAGGATATCCCGTCATAACAATGCATAGACGAGCAAAGACCCACTATCTATAGGACATCCATACGAGATATAAGTAAGACATTATCCCACTGAAGATCAATATGGGATGGTTTGAGGATATCCCGTCATAACAGTGCATAAACAAGCAAAGGCCCACTATCTATAGAACATCTATAGGAGATATAAAGGTCTATCTAGACAAACTTGCATAGGTGCATAACCATATGCATAAAAAAACGGATTGGTCTATTTTCCTTATGCACATGCATATAGACCAATCAATTCTCTTATGCTTATGTTTATGGGCTTATGCAATTTTATTTTATGCTTCTTTAGCTAATAAAAGTTAAATGGTTTGAAGAGTACTTTATAATAATTATTTCAGAAAATTTAATAAAAAATTTTATTCCCCTACCACTTAATTTTTTTTATTTTCTAAAATAACTCTTATGAAGTCTTCAAACCATTTAATTTTTATTTAAAACATTTTTTCCTATCTGTTATACTTTCGACGATATTCGTCCCGAAAGAGAAAAACCTTTTTTTTTTCAAAGGGGTGTTTCACCCCTTAAACCTGAATTATTGCCCATATAAAAAAATATGTGTCTCTTAGTTTTTTTGTATTTAACAACATATTTCAGAAAGAATCAAATCGGTTCCGGACAGTTGTGACATGTCTCTTGTTAGGATTAATATAGAATGGTTTGAAGATATCCCGTCGTAACAATGCATAAACGAGCAAAGGGCTACTATCTATACGACATCTTTAGAAGATATTAAGTATGACATTGTCCTACTTAAAATTAATATAGGATGGTTTAAGGATATTTCATCATCGTCGTTAACAGTGCATAGACGAGCAAAGAGTATCATCTATGAGACGTCCATAGTAGATGTAAGTAAGACATCGTCCTACTCAAGATTAATATAGGATGGTTTGAGGATATCACGTCATAACAATGTATAGACGACCGAATTAAGCACAGTCTCTATAGAGCATCTCAAGAAGGGAAAATAAAATATATAATTCAAGAAAATTTCATACGCTATTTCAGTACTTCAGTACTGAACTAGCTATAAGGACTACCGCACACGCTCTTTCGTAAAATATTACGTTATGTTAAGTACTAATTTTAAACTTAGATACGCACATAATCTCAAACTTCAATCAACGCACAAAGGAAATCTTACGTAGGCTATGCAGCTTATGTTACGATTTTCCTTGTGCGTTGATTGAAAATGTTGTATGTAGTCCTAAAAGACATTCTACAATAGCTATCGTAAGAATCGAAAGTCATAAGAATAAGGCCTAAACAGAATGGCTGACTTACCATTTCAAGACATGTTTTACGGTTTAAGTCTTTGGCCGGTATTCATAGTCGGTTCTTATATTTAAGATCGTCTTAAGTACAATCTTAAGATGTCATTAACCAATCACAAAGCCGTATTAGCATCTTAAGACATTACTTAAGCCGGTCTTAAAATAAGAACCGACTATGAATACCGGCCTATGTCTTAAAATGAGGCTAGCATCTCATGGCATGTATTTCCCACGTAACGCGTAACTGCGTAACCAATCATGTTATATGTCATTTTTTTACGAGTAACGCTTCTGATTGTTTAAACGGTTACGTAATACGCGAGAAATACATCCCATGGTATGCTAGCCTGACGCACAATACTGCGTCGTCTGCAATGAGTATAACGTCGTAGTCGTAAGATCGTAAGCAAATCGATCGACCATAGTCAAGTTTTCTTATGTATTCTTGACTGTCGTTGGTCGATTTGCTTACGATCTTACGACCACGACCTTATACTACTCATTGTAGACGACGCATAAGGGCCAGTCTACAATGGGTGTTGTAAGTCGTAAATCGTAAGAATTGACCAATCACAATCCATTATTCTCCTTGCGGCCGAAGAATAGTGAACTGTGATTGGCCAATTCTTATGACTTACGACTTACAACATCCATTGTAGACCGGTCCTAACATGCATCAAAAATAGAAAAAAGAAAGAATAATGGTTTGTATCATCTTCCTGTCTTTTTCTAACGTTATTATTTAGCAAAGATAATGATGATATAAAGCAACCCATACAGCATAATCTCTAAAACATATCTAACAGAGCCGTAGTAGCATCTTAAGACATTACTTAAGACAGTCTTGAAATAAGATCTGACTATAATTAACGGCCTGAGAGCGGTATTCATAGGCTGGTATTCATAGTCTGTTCTTATTTTAAGACCGTCTTAACCCTTAAACTACACACTACCTGTTTGAGACATAAAGTACACACTGGGTCATTTTGACCCAGCGCTACTTTGCGTAATTACCACAAACAGGGGATTGTTTCTTTTTGGCTGAAATTAAAAGAATGCATTCTTGCAACACTCAAAATGAGTGTGAGATTGTTTGTGAAGGGTTATTAATAAAGCTTTATGGTTCAGAAATTCAAAATATGGTATATAAACCAAAAAATTGCTATTTTTTACGAAATATTCAATAACTTTCTAAATTTTCAATATTTTTACGTGAAAATTTAACTGCATACTCTCTGGATTATATACTTTAAGGTAAAAATACGCGCGAAAGCCAGTAACATCTCAAAAAAGGTATTTATTTGGAAAACCGAAAGCAATATAAATCGGTAGCACATTCGCTTCAAGATTCGTTAATGAACGATTCGTTTTCGATGGGGCATGGAAAGCCCCAGGGCATGGAAACAATTCGAACTATAGTAAATAGACAAAACAATGTTAAAAAATATTAATTTTTTATTTAACGATTTTTTTTACGACATCTATGTATAATTCAGTGTTATTATTGATTAGCTGGTTACCCGGGCTTCGCCCGGGAGTCGTTTTTCTTGAAACGACTTTATTTGTGTTTCAAAAGAACCCTTTTCACCGATCATCGCCAAACAATATCCCCGAACAACAGTACAAACTTCTCCCCCCCCCTCCGAAAAATTGAAGAAATTTGAAAAATCGGTTTCCAGGAGATCGGTAACAAAAAATCTATACAGCCTATAACACTCCCCGGGAAATTCTACCCCTATTTTATATGGTTTGAATACAAATTCGGTCCAATAATTTTTAAGATTACCCCGAACAACAGTACAAACTTTTCCCCTTTATATAATAGTAGAGATAACTAATTAAAAAAATTTCAGAGCATATTTAAACGTTTACTTACACTTTAATTGTTCGAAAGAAGCTCAAAAAGACTAAAAAAAAATCACAAAAAATCACCCCCAAAATGGGTAAACTACACACTGGGTCAAAATGACTCGTGATTTTTGGAACGTTGACGCGGACGGAAGCCAGACACAGCCGGACACCTGCTGACTAAAGGCTGATTTATAGAGGCCGTAACCGTTGATTTAAGCTGTAATCTTTAAGAAATTGACCAATCACAGTCGAATGTGAGAAGAATAATCGACTGTGATTGGTCAATTCCTTAAAGATTACGGCTTAAATTAACAGTTACGGCCTCTATAAATCAGCCTTAAGGGTTTGTTTATAATAGCCGTAACCGTTGATTTAAGCCGTAATCTTTAAGAAATTGACCAATTACAGTCGAATGTGAGAAGAATAATCGACTGTGAATGGTCAATTTCTTAAAGATTACGGCTTAAATCAACGGTTACGGCTATTATAAACCAACCGTTACAGCGACTGTACTGTCATTTAGAGAGAGGTTAAAACTACCAAGAGGTGACGCGACAGATCCCGATTTCAGCGTTTCAATGGTAGATAATGCAACACAATTTTTTTACTGGGTCAATTTACTGGGTGTAGTTTAAGGGTTAGTGCTGGGTCTACAATGCAAGTCGCACAGTTGTGAGTCGCAAGAATTGACCAATCACAGTCGAATTTGAGGAGAATAATCGACTGTGATTGGTCAATTCTTGCGACTCACGACTCTGCGACTTGCATTGTAGACCCAGCATAAGTAATGTCTTAAGATGCTAATACGGCTCTGTGATTGGTTTAGAACCATGTAAGACTTTACTTAAGATAATCTTAAATATAAGCACTGACTATGAATACGGGCCTAAAATCGGGTCATAAGACGTCTTAAAGACATCTTTTAGGCGTCTTTTAGGCATATTTCTAAAAAATGCCTAAAAGACGTTTTAAAGACGTCTTTAAAACGTCTTATTACCCGATTTTAGACATTGTGCTGTATGGCAAGCTTTCTCTGTTTAATTTTTAACATCTCTTGAGACAAACGCGCAGTCTATTATACGTTTATAGTTGCGATTATTTAGGCTTCAATCTTTTGGCGCCCAAGCATTGAAAGCGTCAGGCTGGTTTCCCATGTGGCGTAAGCGTAACTTGCGCCGACCAATCACATTATCTTATTTGTCCGTTGATATTCAAATGAGATAATATGATTGGTTAGCGTAGGTTACCTTTACGCAAGTTACGCCTTATGTGAAAGTACCTTTATTTTATCTTTATTCTACTATAGACCAGTGCCATTAGGCGTTAAAGAGATCAAAAACGGAAAAAATTAGTAACAGGACGACTCTGGGTGGAAATGGTAGATAATTTTGCACTGAATGCGGGGGGAAAAAATGCAATTCGATCAGATGTATTTTAGGGTGTTCTGGGGTGACTTTTAGGGGTGGCAAGCGGTTTTTTGTGATTTCCGTCAAAAGTTGACCGCGGATAAAAAAGTGTTCCGAGAAAAAGTTGTAGATATTAAAAAGATCTAAAACTTTTGTATAGATCATTTTTCACATAACCTCAAAATTTTCTAGAAAAATGTAAAAAACTGTGTTTTTCGTTTTTATTTATTTTTTCGAACAAAAACAATTTTTTTTAAACCAAATTTGGTGGAAACTTACCTTTTTATGTCCCAAATAAGCTGTAATTTTTTGAAAAAAAAAAAATTATTTTTCGAGCTTTTATTGACGTAAAACCGAAATATTACCCCTAACTTCAATCGAAAAATCTCGTGTTAAAATTTTAGATTTTCGATTTTTTCAGGGGTGGATTTTATTCGTTGAAATGTCTATTTTCAGATGGTGAACAAAAAAATTGACCTCACTTTGAAAAAAATTGCCAGAAATTGCGAAAAACTGAAAAAACGTTTTTTCAAAAAATAATATTTTCATGTATTGCTTGAAATATGCTATTATTTATTAAAATTTTTAGTTGAAATGTGTAAAAATGGTACAATTTAATGTTGCATGAATAAATGAAGTAATTGCAAATTATTGCAAATAATAGTAATGGTACAATTTAATGTTGCATGAATAAATGAAGTAATTGCAAATTATTACAAATAATAGTAATTGCAAATTGTTGAAGAATGGGATGCATAAAAAATGCCAAAATAATTTTTAAATCCATTGAATTAAAGTAAATTTCATTGTTTTAAACAAACTTAATTTTTATTCAGATGCAGTAAAATGTATATATGTAATTTATAGTAAGTTAATTTCGTCGGAATCATAATAGCGTGGTTGTTAGGCTGCTGTGGTCCCATGAACCGGATATCGATCCGGACGAACGTCTCCGGAGAAGTTTTGCCCGAAAGTCGGATGACGTCACGACCAATCAGCATCAATCCGGAGACGTTCGTCCGGATCGAAATCCGGTTCATGGGACCGCAGCAGCCTAACAACCACGCTATTATGATTCCGACGGAATTAACTTACTATAAATTACATATATATATTTTACTGCATCTGAATAAAAATTAAGTTTGTTTAAAACAATGAAATTTACTTTAATTCAATGGATTTAAAAATTATTTTGGCATTTTTTATGCATCCCATTCTTCAACAATTTGCAATTACTATTATTTGTAATAATTTGCAATTACTTCATTTATTCATGCAACATTAAATTGTACCATTACTATTATTTGCAATAATTTGCAATTACTTCATTTATACATGCAACATTAAATTGTACCATTTTTATACATTTCAACTAAAAATTTTAATAAATAATAGCATATTTCAAGCAATACATGAAAATATTATTTTTTGAAAAAACGGTTTTTCAGTTTTTCGCAATTTCTGGCAATTTTTTTCAAAGTGAGGTCAATTTTTTTGTTCACCATCTGAAAATAGACATTTCAACGAATAAAATCCACCCCTGAAAAAATCGAAAATCTAAAATTTTAACACGAGATTTTTCGATTGAAGTTAGGGGTAATATTTCGGTTTTACGTCAATAAAAGCTCGAAAAATAAATTTTTTTTTTTTTCAAAAAATTACAGCTTATTTGGGACATAAAAAGGTAAGTTTCCACCAAATTTGGTTTTAAAAAAATTGTTTTTGTTCGAGAAAATAAATAAAAACAAAAAACACAGTTTTTTACATTTTTCTAGAAAATTTTGAGGTTATGTGAAAAATGATCTATACAAAAGTTTTAGATCTTTTTAATATCTACAACTTTTTCTCGGAACACTTTTTTATCCGCGGTCAACTTTTGACGGAAATCACAAAAAACCGCTTGCCACCCCTAAAAGTCACCCCAGAACACCCTAAAATACATCTGATCGAATTGCATTTTTTTTTCCCGCATTCAGTGCAAAATTATCTACCATTTCCACCCAGAGTCATCCTGTTACTAATTTTGTCGTCAAAAAATATTAATGGCACTGGTCTACTAGCAATGAACAACAAAGATAAAATTATGCCTTTAGCACGTGAGTGTCCAAAGCGAACGCAACTCTAGCTTGTACATACATATTCTGTGGTGGAATATGCTGTAGATGGCATTGGCTCAACTGCCGAGAGCACATGGACTCAGGCGCTTGTTGTAGGCTGCGTTCGGAAACGTCACCCAGGTACACACGGGTATACTCCCTTCTCCTTCTAACTCGCTGAGGTAGAACGAGAAGGGAGTACACTCGTGTGCACTCCGGTGACGTTTCCGAACGCAGCCGTAGTGTGGGTGCGGTAGTGCGCGGTAAATTCTGATGTTCGTTCGTTTGTTCTTATATGTCGGCTGTGACCTATAGACGTGTCTAGACGTTTCATCTGCACAGAAGATCGGTTCAGCCATATTATCAAGGAAGATAATTTAGTTATTACATGGTATTGAGGTAAGTCATTGTGATAACATAAATATGCATTTTTATCGTGGGTTTTCTTATTGGGCACGGTTACACCGGGGCATTTAGGCCGCGGCCCATACCTCAAATTCGATCTAAATTATTTAGGCTGCCTGTTTACAGCAGCTATAAACAGGCGGCCTAAATAATTGAGGTTGAATTTGAGGTATAGGCCGCGGCCTAAATTCAGAGTGTAAACATAGCCATTAAAATAGCCGAACAATTATCGATAATGGTCTGAAGTTTCTGTTAAACGCATACATTTAACTACAGTACATGTTACATATATTATAAAAAAATGCGCGTATATGCATTTACGGAATGCAGCCTTTATCTTTCTCATATGGAAATATCTTTGTATTAGATGCACACAAAATCTCTTCTAAAAGCGTGAAAGTGTTGTATGGCATGTCCGTTTTTTATCTGATAGCAGGAGGTCGATTCTGTATCTTGGAACGAGGTGAAAATTACAACAGTGAGGAAATTCACTAGAGAATCTACAATTTTATTTGTCGAAATCTAGTAAATCTGTTCACTTTTGTAATTTTTACCTTGTTTCAAAATACAGAATCGACCTCCAGAGCCACACTGATTTTGTATTGGTCGTACAAAAATTAATTTTGTGATTAAATGCTTTGAAAACATTAATTTTTTTTACAATGTCAAATTTCAATTTAGTATAGTTCTGTTACATGACAAGAAATGAACAAATCACGCGGCATAAATCATTTTCACAATTTTAGATTGCGATTTTATACGAATGTATAAAAGATATGTCGTAACAAGATTTTTAATTATTCTCTAAACGCTATGAATGTTAAACATTTAGTTATCTTATTATTCTTTTACAGGAAATCTTGTCACGTGCCACATATAATTTGCGGAAATTGTGAAAAATATATTCACATCAGGATTGATCTGAATTGTTTTGCAATACATTTAATATAAGTACGTGGAAGATTTCTGCCGGCGTAACGCATAGCCACTGAATCAAGGTATGTATAATTTGTATAAAAATTTAATTTTAATTGTTTTAAGAATTGTGCCTTATTCTATACTAGCGAGACATTTTTATTCATGATTTTCCTAACAAAGTCAATTTTTCAAGAAATTGACGATGTTGGAATAATCACGAATAAAAATGTATCACCCCAGATAGCACAGAGAATCGAAAAAGATTCTTCTTCAATTCTTTTGTATGTCACCAATTCTGAATTCTTGTTTAGATGCAAAAAGAATTCTTCTTAGAAAAAGAATTCTTTTTGCATCTAAAAAAGAATTCAGAATTAGTGACATAAAAAAGAATTCTTTTTTGATTCTCTGCTATCTGGGACCAGTATAGAATATGGAATAATTCTGTTATGAGATTCGTACGAATCTCTCTTGTTATGAGTTTCGTACAAAATCTCAATCTAAAACTGTGAAAATAATTTATGCCGCGTGATTTGTACATTTCTTGTAACATAACAGAACTGAATTAAAATTTGACATTGCAAAAAAACAATGAATTTTTACAAAGGTTTTAATCACAAAAGCACGCATAAAAAATAATTAAGGTATTTTAATTTTATGTAAACAGTCTTTGTAAACAGTACGTATATACATGGAGATATTCGGAAAATGACGACATCTTATTGTCCCAAGAA
>JASTWK010001952.1:0-21611 GCA_030770225.1 Temnothorax unifasciatus
GCGGGCGTGCGTGCGTGCGTGCGTGCGGGCGTGCGCGTGCGGGCGTGCGTGCGGGCGTGCGGGCTGCGGGCGTGCGTGCGTGCGGGCGTGCGTGCGTGCGTGCGGGCGTGCGTGTGTGTGTGCGTGTGTGTGGCGTGCGTGCGTGTGTGTGTGTGTGTGTGTGTGTGTGTGTGTGTGTGTACGCTTCTGTTGTCCGTTAATGCTCTAACTTCTGTAATTTTTTAGATATCGGGCTGTTTTTTTTTTAATCGATAGAGTATTATTCAAGGAAGGTTGGTATTGAATTTGGCGATGATCGGTAAAAGGCTTCTTTTTTAAAAAAATTTTGAATTTTTTTAGAAATGCCCGTATGTGCTCTAACTTCCGTAATTTTTTAGATATTGGGTTGTTTTTTTTTTTTAATCGATAGAGTATTATTCAAGGAAGGTAGGTATTGAATTTGGCGATGATCGGTAAAAAGGTTCTTTTTAAAAAAATATTTAATTTTTTTAGAAATGTCCGTGGTTGCTCTAATTTCCGCAAATATTGAGATATCGGGCTGAATTTTTTTTTAATTAATAGAGTATTATTTAAGGAAGGTTGGTATTAAATTTGGCGATAATCGGTAAAGGGGTTTAAAAAAAAATTTTTTTTGAATTTTTTTAAATTATTAAATTTTTTTAGAAATGTCCGTAAACCTTAAGAAAAAAAAACGCGTCAACAATAGTACCTCATGGGTGACGAGGAAATCTATTGTCGTGATTTTACAAACGTCGGTTAACTTTAAACCTTAGATTACTCACTATTCATCGAAAAAAGTTTGGGATTGAATTTGGCGATAATCGATAAAGCGTTTTTTTTTTTTTTTCAGAAAATTTCGAATTTTTGAAGAAATGTTTGTGGTTGCTCTAACTTCCGCAAATTTTAAGATATCGGTCTGTTTCTAGTATCGGGCTCTTTTAGTATATTCTTCAGTTTTTTCTACCCCTATTTCATATATAATTCTTTAAGATTTGGTTAATTTAACCTAGCTTTATTCGCTGTTTGCTCCCATATTAGGTACAGGCTTCTAATTTATTGAAATTTCCTTATATGTATATATTTTTTAAATAATAATTAAAGAATAACTACAAATTCATCTAATACTTGTCAAGTTTCATAAATTCTTAACACATTCACACTTCTTTGAATGTTCAAGACGCTTGTCGTTACCTTAGCAACAGCGTTTTGTTTAAAAATTGTGATCGAATGTGAAAAAGATGGCATGTTTATGAGGAAAGACGGAGGGAAAGAGAGAGGGATAGAGAAGAATTGTTTCACAGTAAGTGAAAAAATTTATTAATTATATATACACGAAAAGAATTTTTCGTTAGAATTAATTCACTACAATAATCAGAATAGCTCGCATAAAATTTTTCTTGGTACACGTCTCACACCTATCATGATTTTCAATAAATTCTAAGAGAAAATTCTCTGTGTATACCATGGCTTTTAATATTAATAGTTTAAAGATTTGCGCGCACGCACGCACGCACGCACGCACGCACGCACGCACGCACGCACGCACGCACACACACACATTATCAAGAGACACGGTAGTGTCTCGCGCCAAGTACACGCGGAGCGAGACAGACCGTGACTCTTTTACGCGACGCGACGATTTGCAAGTACTCGAGATGTTGAGATCTCGATAACGAGTGAACGGATCAAGTTCTAATAAAGGCTTGATCGATAGCTTGGGGTCGATTGGGGGGGGGTCCGTTCTTTTCATTTTTCCGCTACGTGCCCTACGAGCGGATATTTCGAGCAAAAGTCGAAATGTGAAAATTTTATATTAGATACTCCTTCTACTACTGACGCCGATATAACATACATATAACAGAGATAACAGAGAAATGTCACTTTCACTTTTTCGACACTGGCGGCAAGCGGCGTTAGTATCGCAGTGCAGTGCAGTGCAGACAGTGCGGACAGTGCGGACACTCGGACAGCGCGCTGTCACAGTTAACTTAACCTAACACGGTAGTGTCCCGCGTCAAGTACACGCGGAGCGAGACTGACCGTGACTCAAGTATGCGACGCGACGATTAATATTTTTTCTGATTCAGAGGTAATTGTTTTATTTTACATTTAATTATCCTATCCTATTGTTATACGACGCAAAGCAAGACTCTTTTACGTGACTAAGTGCATGTGACAGGAATTATAATAGTTTACGTTTACGTGAGTATTACTTCTGTAACTATACTAACTTATACGAACGATTTCATCGTAGTTATATATATAAAATATCCCGTTTATGCGGAGGAATTATCGTATCGTTCGTAAGTTACTACAGAATTAAGTAACGCTCGCGTAAACGTATATAGGTTAGATTACCGATTTCTTACAAATTTTACATAAAACGCGAGATTCACTTATGGGAGCTTTCCAGAAGCGACACAAGTCGACACAGGTATCGTTTTATCTTTGTTACTCATTGCCAAAAAAGAAAGATAGAACGACGTTTGTGTCGGCTTGTGTCACTTGCTGGAAAGCTCCCTATGTATGCAAGTTTAACACGAAATAATTTTCCTAAATGTAAAAATAACACGATGTTATATATGCGGTTTGACGTGAATATATATATATATATATATATATATGATTTCTGCCCAGTGCTCTGAATGTTATGTGATTTAAGACGAAGATGAAGCTGAGATGTCTTTTGACGAAGACAATGCCGAAAAATCCCCGTAGTCAGAAAATGTACAATCTGATGGCCCCGCGATTAAGAAGATTAAGAAAATCTAGATGTAATACAAGTTTCTTGCCGGATAGGGAAAGGGAGGAGGACGAAAATAAACTTAGGGATTGAGGCAAAGAATGGGCTAAAAAGCAGAACGCGTTAAAGGAAGAAGAAATTGAGTTCACATTCAGTTATTGGGATGGATCTGGCCATCGTCGGAGTGTTACAATGAAAGAAGGTGAATGTCTCAGTGATTTAGAGATACTCCAGTGTCACTTTTGGAGTAACATTGGTGTGATATATAATGTTCTGCTACATCAATTAAATTTTCAGATACAGGTAATTCTATCTATCAGCTTCTTCAGATATGTTTAGAAGTTCTGAGGCGTAAATTCAGCGAGCTTAAAGTAAAACAATAATGGCAGATCAGTTAATATATGTTGAGGAGGTTTTTATATTACCGCACCATTATACGTTTTACGATTTTATTGTAACTAAGGTAAATATACTAAATGATAAAACTTATGAAGTAATAGCACAATGTTGGCATTTTATTTAATGTATGTAATATTGCAATTAGGGCACAAGGAAAGAGCGAGCCCCTGTTCACATTGACGTTCACGATGATATTCGTGTTATGCACGATGCTTCTTTCGAAACCGAGGAATCACATGCCGGAAAAATTTTACTTAAGTATTTATCATTAAAAGAATACTTTGTATAATTCTCTTTTATGTATTTCTCATTAGATCATGGTATGAAAGAAACAAACACATTTTTCCAGCAAGTAGATGGGAATTTTTTGATCCAATGAAAGGTTACGACAAGTATACAGTGTCGGATAAAAATAGGAAAACAGATAAAATCTGCTAAACTTAGATTCAACGAATTGTCCAATTACGTTTAAAAGTATTCAGATTCAAAGGACTGTAATTTAGTAGAGCTACATAATCGAGTAAATGAATTAAATATTATCACATAACTAAATGAATTAAAATCACAGTCCTTAAAAATACAATGTAGCTACAATATATAGATGGTATGTGTATATGTATATATACACATTACAATCTGTTGTATAATAAATCAATTGTACGATGAAACAAAGTTATTTATCTGGTTATAATATTTACAGTCCTTTGAATCTGAATCCTTTAAAAGAAATTGGACAATTCGTTGAATCTAAGTTTAGCAAATTTTATCTTTTTTCCTATTTTTATCCGACACTGTATACTTGTCGTAACTTTTCGTTGGATCAAAGGTTCCCATCTACTCGCTGAAAAAATGTGTTTGTTCATCTTGTACCATGATCTAATAAGAAAAAATTAAAAAATAACATAAAAGAGAATTATACAAAGTATTCTTAATGATAAATACCTAAGTAAAACTTTTCCGGCATGTGATTCCTCGATTTCGACAGAAGCATCGTGCATAACACGAATATCATCATCGTGAACGTTAAATGTGAACAGAGGCCCGCTCTTTCCTCGTGCCTATAAACTGAACTGTTTGTTGTATGTAAATAAATATAGAGAAATATTTTCCGTGCAGGTGTATTATATCGTGCCATATACGCAAGTCTTTGCGACAGATAGCATCGTCTTGGCAAGATGCATTGTGGACATATGTGAAGAGCCTTCTAGATATCGAATCAGCACTGAGGTTAATGATGGCGATCGGAAAAATGAAATCTCGTTGGAAGACGTGTTCAAATAATTGCACGCGTCGAAAAATTCAGTAATACGTGCCCAATCTAACAAACGATTATTCAAAAAATATATAATATTAGATCAAATACTAAAGTTGATGGAAGAGATTGAAAGTATGATTGATATCGGCGTCTGCGATTCGCAGTTCCTCAGATTCCTGTACAGATATACATTGCGCCAATTTGTTTAAGACTGCTTAATCATTGTATAATTTGCTCTTTGATAACGTTATCCGATACACAGGATAGAACTTTTAAATAGTTATATAGTGGACAAAATAGCGGGGTAATATTAATGAATAATTCTAAGTGACTTCCTACTATGAAACTGCAGAGATTCGATAGAATTAATATGTTGATATAGAAACGTTGATTATATGGATGTCGTAATTCGTAATATTTCTGAAGGACAATATTTATTGACTTACGATTGTACAAGTAAACTTTGCAATTTAGTTATTAGGTTGAATTTTTATTTAACGTTGATATTGCGCAGTGTTATAGGTGTGATATTATATTAAAATCAATCAGATTAATTAATATTTTAGTATATATTTACAATCTAATTGGACAGTAATATACAATTAATCACAAAGAATTACAGAGGTAACAGTACAAAATAAAAATATTTTATTAAAATACATAAATTTTTCTTGTAAAAAAACTTGGCGCTGCTAGACCTCGAAATTGTAAATAAATAAGGACAATAAATAAAAATAATTCAGAGAAGAATACGACAGAAGTAAAGTAAATGATTATCAGCGTGGTGTGTATGTGCGAGCGAGTGATATGGGTGTGTGTGACGACGGCGAATAATGCGGCTTGTAATTAAGTACGGGATAAGTTTATTTATTTATTTACAATTTCGAGGTCTAGCAGCGCCAAGTTTTTTTACAAGAATATGTATTTTAATAAAATATTTTTATTTTGTACTGTTACCTCTGTAATTCTTTGTGATTAAATCTTTTATTCTATTGAAAAAAACATATATAAACTTTGTATTTAAATACCTTGTATTCTCTCGTTGGATTAAATATTTTAATAAAATATTTTTATTTTGTACTGTTACCTCTGTAATTCTTTGTGACCACTAAAAAATACACATGTAAACTTTGTATTTAAATATCTTGTATTCCCTTGTTAAATTTAAATAAAATTTTTTAATCTTATAAAATTGTTATCATACATTCTTTTTCTAATTAACACAATGTAAAGATTTTTCAAAGTAGTGCAACAATTATTTTTTGAGGCAATATATATGTTCTCTCTGTAATTGGCGCTGTAATTTACAGAGATATCGTTTCTTTTTTGTAATTGTAATAGATCACTTAAAGCGCGACTCTTTTTTGATAAGGTAACATAATTTTGTGATGTGTATCACTTCGGTTATAATTTTTTGGAAATAAAAATACTAGTGCTTAGATTTTTTCGAGATTTTTCGAGATACAAAGATTACGTCTACCACTTGTTACTTAGGTTTTTTCGAGGTATAATACTACCACTTTCTTTTTTTTTCGAGGTAACAACATATACACTACTATGCGTGTACTTGGCGCCTTTTTTTACCTTTTTTTTAAGAAAGGTAATTTTGTACGGATATCACGCCTTTTTGTAGTATTACGCATTTTATAAACAGTATGTACAGGATAAAGCTATTTGGAGGTATAATACTACCACTCTGTTTTTTTCGAGGTAACAACATAATACATATACACTACTATGCGTGTACTTGGCGCCTTTTTTTTACCTTTTTTTTTAAAAAGGTAATTTTGTACAGATATCACGCCTTTTTGTAGTGTTACGCATCTTAATCTGAAGTTTTTAATAATATCTTACAAACAGTATGTACAGATTGTAAAGCTCTATAAGCCGTATATATTTTGCGATACAAGACATAATCGTAATCTAGCTTGAATAATGCTAATAATATAAACACATTAAGTACCACTTGGATTTTATTAATTTAAAATTAATAATACTACTACTTAGTTTTTCCGAGGTAACCATGCGTGTACTTGGCGCCTTTTTTTAACTTTTTGAAAAATAAAATTTACCTCTTTTTCTTACCTTTGTTTTCTTAATTTCGTTTAAATTTAAGACGTAGTATCATCCTTGATATCTATATTTCTTTACATAAACTCGATTTTTACGCACAAATCTTTGTTAATACAACGACTTAACTTTATAACTTATCTTCTAATATAACTTATCTTCTAATATAAGAAATCAATAGTATTTGTAGCTTTTTAATGAACCGTAATCTTCAACACGTGGCTTCTCTCCAACACGTTGCTTCTCTCGGAAATTTTGCTCTTATAATATTCCGCTACGTGCCCTACGAGCGGAGATATTGCGACGCAAAGTCCAAATGTGAAAATTTTTTTATTAAGATACGTCGTCTACTCATCACTCATGCCATGCTATCATTTCATTGGCTGGAATCGTGTCCTTTTCACTTTTTCGACACTGGCGGTGCTGCTAGAATCGCCAGTTTCGATGTATACGTGTGTGTGTACTGCGCGCAGTGCAGACAGTGCGTTTAGCGCGCTGTCACCAGCTGTCACAGTCACATACATAACCTATAACACGGTAGTGTCCCGCGTCAAGTTCGCGCTATAGTTTTTTGTCGTCGGCAACCTGGGACACGTAGACATCGAATTCAAAGTATTAATACACCTAGACACCGAAAACTACGGAGCGCATTATCTGGACGTCATCATCGGCAACCTGGGACACGTAGACATCGAATTCAAGGTATTAATACACCTAGACACCGAAAACTACGGAGCGCATTATCTGGACGTCGTCATCGGCAACCTGGGATACGCAGACATCAAATTCAAAGTATTAATACACCTAGACGTCGAAAACTACGGAGCGCACTATCTGGACCTCGTTGTCGGCAACCTGGGACACGTAGACATTGAATTCAAGGTATTAATACACCTAGATACCGAAAACTACGGAGCACATTATCTGGACGTCGTCATCGGCAACCTGGGACACGTAGACATCGAATTCAAAGTATTAATACACCTAGACACCGAAAACTACGAAGCGCACTATTTGGACCTCGTCATCGGCAACCTGGGACACGTAGACATCGAATTCAAAGTATTAATACACCTAGACATCGAAAACTACGGAGCGCACTATCTGGACCTCGTCATCGGCAACCTGGGATACGCAGACATCAAATTCAAAGTATTAATACACCTAGACGTCGAAAACTACGGAGCGCACTATCTGGACCTCGTCATCGGCAACCTGGGACACGTAGACATCGAATTCAAAGTATTAATACACCTAGACACCGAAAACTACGAAGCGCACTATCTGGACCTCGTTGTCGGCAATCTGGGACACGTAGACATCGAATTCAAGGTATTAATACACCTAGATACCGAAAACTACGGAGCGCATTATCTGGACGTCGTCATCGGCAACCTGGGACACGTAGACATCGAATTCAAAGTATTAATACACCTAGACACCGAAAACTACGGAGCGCACTATCTGGACCTCGTCGTCGACAACCTGAGACACGTAGACATCGAATTCAAAGTATTAATACACCTAGACACCGAAAACTACGGAGCGCACTATCTGGACCTCGTCGTCGGTAACCTGTATATCGACTCGATGGATTTATTCGCTGGGTTGATAATAATAATAATATATATAATAATATTATAATAATATTATTTATTATCAAGATTATTTGATCAAGAGACACGGTACCTAATTTACTTAAATATAAAAATCTTCATCCTGACCGATAAGTCTATCGACCTATAATAATTTACCTACTAGATCGATAATAATGCGCGCACAATATCGAAACTGGCGATACTAGCACCGCCACCGCCAGTGGCGAAAAAGTGAAAGTGACGTTTTCTCTGATCACGTGATATATATACATACAAAAAGACGTCGGCGTTAGGAGGAGGAGGAGGAGTATCTTAATATAAAATTTTCACATTTCGACTTTTGCTCGCAATATCTCCGCTCGTAGGGCACGTAGCGGAAAAATGAAAAGAACGGACCCCCCCCCAAATCGACCCCAAGCTATCGATCAAGCCTATTTAGAACTTGATCCGTTCACTCGTTATCGAGATCTCAACATCTCGAGTACTTGCAAATCGTCGCGTCGCGTAAAAGAGTCACGGTTGGTCTCGCTCCGCGTGTACTTGGCGCGAGACACTACCGTGTCTCTTGATGATTGATTTAACCAATAACATAGCAGGCAGTTGTAAAAGTTTTCATCTCTTGTTCTTTAAACAGATATTCAGATACAAAAATAAACTTACGCAAAATAGCAAAGATAATTATATAAAAAAATTATGATGGATAATTACGGATAATACATCACAAAATCTTGATTTAAGCATATTCTTGTGCAATATAGCTCATAAAGAAATATTAAAGGAAAGAGGTAACATGAATCTGTCATACTCTTTATGAAAATCTTGTTTTCCATAAGTACTGTGTCTTTCCCTATTTAACTGCTCAAGGATGATTGTAAAATATTAAGGAATTATCTATGTGTTTACATATGTGATATATTATTACATTACTTTGTATAAGTTGATATCTGGCAATAAAACAGACTTTATAGTGGTAATAATTAAAGTCACGGCGTAACAAGGGCGTATTCTCCTAAGTATTGTTAGAGAAACACCTATTGTTTTGTAAGGCGGGATAATTTAAGTTCAAGCGAGAGAGATGTGTAACTACGATCGGAGATGTAACTACTAGATAATCACAGAAGAAAAAATGTATGTAAAAAAAATAAACTGTGTATTAGATTATATACTCGCATCGGCATTTTTCTTATATAGCGATCTTGTATATGTACGTTGTTTATTACGATGCAAAATATAAATAGAATATGTATGATCAACAGATGGAATGATTTCTTTCCTCCGTATTATATTATCAATAAAATTGCATAATTCGTATAATCTTGTTTTGAAAGACTCGCCTTTAAAAGATATTTTTCTTTTTTCGAGAATCTCAAAATCAGATTTTGTCAATAAACCAATACGAACTCTCGAGAGTAATTCACGATAAGATTCATCTCCTTGCTGACGCATATTGATCGTTAATTCGTCATATTTAAAATTTTCCCACAAATTTGTAGACGCTATACAGCCAATATATTTATCAATTTCTTTCTTTGATAATGGAACAAAAACAAAATCTTCACGTACAGGAGGTAATTGAAGCAGATCTCCAAATAAAAGAATATGCTTTTGACCAAACCAACCATCTTCAATGGTATTGAATATTTGAGATAGTCGTAAATGTATATACGCTAAATTTAAATTAGATATCATTGATACTTCATCAATTATAATAAGAATAACATCTTTGAGATCTGCCCGTAAAACTTTCAAAACGTGATCAGATAATGGTGTATACTTGGGAGTATCACCATGTGTAACGGGTAACTGTACCACTCTGTAAGTGGTCAAACCTTCAATATTGAATGCTGCTATACCAGTAGGTGCTGCTACAACGGTATCCTTATTGAGATTTTGTTTTATCCAGCATTTAAGTGTTTTAATTAAGAAACTTTTGCCAGTACCTCCTTCTCCACTAACGAATTTTAGTAATTGTTTATTATCCGGCGATGTTACGGTGTCGATCACATCGTCAAATACTCTTCTTTGATCTGCGTTCAGATTTGAAATCATTTCAGATACATCGATTTCCTGAACTAATTTTTCACCAAGATCCTTAAAATCTTGCATCGCTTCACCAGCCTCAATATTTTGAACACCTATTGGATTATCAGGATCATCTTGAGACTCGTGCTGTTTTTCTAAATCATCTAAACGTTGCTGAACTAATTGCTGCGCAACTTCAAATGCTTTTTGCAATTCCTCTAATTTTTCACGATAATCCAATGCTTTCTCAAGATCTAACTTTCCCTTGTGAAATGATTCTGCATAAGTATCACATCCATTTTTAAGATCTTCCAGTTTCCGCCATGGTTTAAACATAAGCAGTAATGAAAAGAAATAATTTTCCGGCCGCGTATTGACATCATATTTATAGTGATTAATAATATAGTTACGCTGTCGTCGTTTCAGATAATAACCATTATTCATCTTGTAAAATTCAATATTTTTACTTCGTGGTTTGATTTTCGTAATATCATATTGCTGTGCAAATTCATATAAACACAAGGATTCAAGTTCTTCCGGTCTCCGTGGATAATGATCATCTATTATAGATGGACAAAATATGTCTGTGGAATCTCCATCAAGAGCTTCAATTTTCTTACAGGTTTTAACTTTTCTATGTCGTATCTGATTAACATCTAACCATCTAATACTCGTATTTCGATCAGTCCCATATAAAGGATTACCTAGCAATGTATCAGCAGCTTCAAGAGCCCCACATTCTCTATTACTCATGGCTCGAAAAGCAATCTTCCAAAGACGGCTCGCCAATGATTCGTCTTTCTTATTTTTACTATCAAAGATAACATCAGATATTTCACTTTTTCCTGGTTTATTTATATACTTAAAATTAGTAATATACCAAGTAAGCAGCGATGCTTTTTCACCGATAAATTGTATATCCATATTTCCTTCCCATGCAGTAAGAATGATAGGATTATAATCATTTATAGTGGTTTCAGTATCTGTTCGAGGAAGGTCATAAAGCCTACTTCTATTTTTTAATCGTTTCCTACCTGCTATCGAACTTACGACATCTCTCATAATCAACGTGTCTGTAACTGGACGAGGAAATCCGAAACGACAGACGCGAGTCGTTTTACGTCCTACTTTTTTACAACGAAGACAATAATCGTTATGTTTGTGTTGTTGATACATATTGACTCGCCTGTATAACAATGGTGAAATATTTGAATCTGGCATTTTACAACTTATATGTTGCAAAATAAATTTAGAAACCTCTTCAACAGAAGATTTACCAATAATTGGCGCGTCTTTAATCCAAATTAATAAATGAAAATGTTGTATACCTCTACCTTGGTATTCTCGTCGCCAGAAGTAATGTGTTACTTCTCCGATCGGGTGATCTTTGGAACAAATAAAATCAAGCAGCGCTGTGAATTTATTATCAAGAAACCTCGACGTCGACACGGGATCTTTAGCAACGAGTACACTAATGGGCGTCGAATCGTTAGGCCATCCATTTACTTCACGAATATATGCACCTAAATCATCCCACATCCATTCACCAGGACTAACTGTAAAGAAGAATGTCGCAGGCCCGTATTCTTGCGTCATAGCATTTAAATCACTTCTTGGTCTACGCCAGTATTGTTCCGTATTTCTTAAAGTAGCAAATATCGAACTCAAGTCAGATTCCAAATCACCTTTCTGCAATGCTTGTAAATATTCTGTAGCCGTATAACGTTCTCGTGAATCAGTTGTATACAATTTATGATAAATACCACGACTTAATTGACGAATATTCGCATCATTTAACAAGAAAAATAAGAATTGTGGACTTAATCTAAATTGTGAATGTTTGGATGTTAAACAACATTTAATAAATTCATGGCTGTGAAGTTTAACCTGTCTAGTTTCGCGTTGTCCATTAACACCAAAAGGAAATAAATCTGGAAAACACAATAGATCTAAAGATTTCTCACGATTGTCCAAGGGCAAATCTTGAACTTTTAACATTTGATATAAGGCAGTAGCACTTTGACATGATTTTTTTTCATATAAAGGATAAATAGTGTATTGCTCGTAATAACTATCTTGACTTTCGTCAAGAATCTGAGTTAACATCGCTTCACGCTTATTATTTGAAGTAGCGTCTACGTTATTTTTTGTTTCTTCCATTGGAACTTTTGAACTCAATTCTTGTTCGTCATTTGATAAAATAGCGTCTACGTTATTTTTTGTTTCTTCCATTGGAATTTTTGGACTCAATTCTTGTTCGTTATCCGAAACAGATTCACTGTCATTTTCCGTCTCTTGTACTTCAAATTCATTATTATCCAGTTTCTCTAAACATAATCCATCGTGAGTTTCTGAGAGTGTTATATTATTGTAAAAAGGATTGTTACGTTTGAGCCATGTTAAAGCCTTGTGTACCTTTTTACGATCTACGTATTCCTCCCAAACAATTTTGGATTTTGTCGGAACACCTCTAACACGTACAAAGTACATTTCATGATTTTTATTAATTGGATCAGTATCGGAACATAATTTGTTCCATGTCTCTTGTAAAGGTAATGGTAAATGAAACGTTCTACCTTTTACTTTTTGTACCATATTTCTATGAGGCAGTTTTTTGTTAATAACAGTTCCCATTTTAACAACAGTTTGAAAAGCTTTAGCTCTTTGTATAAAAATTTTTTCAAACGTGTTAAGAGATGATATTTCTTCGGGTGTATCACGTACAAATCGATTATTTAAAACGCAATACGCAGGCATTAATCCGTTACGGAATTTTCCTGCACAATAACGACATATGTATTGTGGGGTAATGTTATGTTTTTTTAAATGCGCCATTAAATCTCTCCAAATTGGAATATCTAATTGCGTTTTAAGCTTATTAATTTCAGAGACACTTCTCTTATAACAAAGTCTCTCACATGATGCACAAACATATCGAGGTGTGTCCATGCAGCGTTTGGTAAAAACCTTAAATGCGTTGCTATAGCGAGATATGATATCGTCATCACTCAAAATAGTACAACTCTGCTGATGTTTGTACATATTTGCTTTTTCTTGTTCCAAAGTTATAATTTCATTTAATGTGTCTAAATCAGCGGAAGTTAAAGCCTTCTGCAGATTTAACATTTTCCGATAGAAACTTGTTATTTGATAAATTAAACATTTAATATGTCTCACCTTTGGAAAATGAGGTGATAATATTTGAACACAAAGAAACATCGCTTTGCAAAGTTTCGTATCAATGTAACAAGCATGTGTGTGACCCTTTTTATTTGAATTTTTTATCGTACATGTATGAATCTTTTTTAACAATTGTGGTATTTTGTTTTAAAGTACATGTACTCATCGTTTGAAGGAATTTTTCATAACGATCGATTAAAAACGGATCATCAATTGTACACAAGGTATTACATTCCCATGATTTTTTTGCTTGTGCCTGCTGCAAAGGTAATACATTTATAGTTTGACCTTTTACGTTCATTACCAAAGGTTGTGACGAAGTAATGTTACGATATGTGTCGATAAAATAATTTTCAGACGAAGCTGTATGTCGCGATATGCCACATAATGCACGTATTTTATCGTCAATTGTGAAGCATTCTTCGGCAAGAGTCAAACACACTTCTGATTTATTTTTAAGTGAAGCTAATATTTTATAGATATTGCGGACAAAACTGTCTCGAATATGCATACACCAACGTACGATTCTTTCGGCTTCTAATCGTCTTTCAATATGATTTTTAATATTAAGTTTCTTTTCAATATCTTCAATTGCCACTGGATAAAATTTTATTATATAATTTCGTGACCAAAACTTTGCATATTTTTTAGTAATATTTTTGGCAATATCGCGATTTTTGTTTGCAGGTACGCATTTAGAATTTTTTCTCTCATAATATCGCTTATTATAAAGCCATTTACGATCAGAATATTTTTTTTGTCTATCTCGTTCTTGCTGAGAATGTATAAGATAATATTTTCTTTTTCTTTCTCGTTCTTGCTGAGAATGTATAAGATAATATTTTCTTTGTCTATCTCGTCCTTGCTGAGAATGTATAAGATATTTTCGCTTATTAAGGCGATTATTTGCTAAGTTGTCTTTATTATACTGACGTTGTCTTTTAGCACCATTGTCTTCTGAATTCTGATATCGACTCCGTTTTTTAGCACAATCATTTTCTAACGAATCTTGTTCCTCTCGACAACGTTTCTCAGCACGATAAATTTTAGTATTATTAACACAATTGTTTTCTGAATTCTGATATCGACGCCGTTTTTTAGCACGATCATTTTCTGACGAGTCCTGTTCCTCTCGACAACGTTTCTCAGCGCAATTATTTCCAGTATTACTAATGTTTTCATAGGAATCTTTCTGAGATAAACGTCTATTTATACGTAAAGCTGTCGCTTTAGCTTCTCTATCTCTTATTACTGCTAATGGAAGCACTGTCTGAGCATCACTTTGTGGATCTTGAGGAAAATGTTCAATTGTATTCGATTCGAAAATCTTCAACAAATGTGAACGCATTACTCTGTCATCATATGCAACTTTGTCAGGTTTAATATCAAACAATAATGAAATCGCAAAAGCTATAGCAAAAACTCCGCAATCATTACAGTTTTGTTGACATTGCACAGTAGGAAATTCGACAGGATTGTTCTCAAAGTCGTATTTTGGAAATAATTTTTTCAAGAATATCTCGTGATGTTCGTGCAATTTTTTCTATTTTGTGAATCATAGATATATATTTTTGTTGTATCGTAATAACTACATACCCAATGTCCATCCACATTATTAAGTTTTGGATCTGGACAATTGTATGGAGCTAACGAACTGTGCAATATTTGTATATGTTTTTTATCTTTTGGTATACGTTGAATAAATTTAGGCCTTTGGATTCGCCATGTTCCGACAGGTTCATAATCTGAACAACTTCGCAAAAGTGTATGGAAATGATCCATATGATCGTCCGTAATCCATCGGCCTCGAATAATTCTATCTTTTTCTTCAGGCTTTAAAATTACTTTTTTTTCTAATTTTGTTTGGATCGCTGTCGCTTTATAATAGCGCGATTGTTTAAATCCTGTTGCTCTGCACGAGCTTTTGTAGCATAATTATTTTCAGAATGTGTCGCTGCACTTTTAGCAATTGCTTTAGTTTCTGTCGCTTTTATTATCGCTGATGGAAGTACTCTTTGAGAAATAGCACATTGTGAATCTTGAGCACGATTATTTCTGACGAATCCTGTTCCTCTCAACAACGTTCTCAGCGCAATTATTTCCAGTAGTACTAATGTTTTTCACAGGAATTTTTCTGAGATAAATGTCTATTTATACGTAAAGCTGTCGCTTTAGCTTCTCTATCTCTTATTACTGCTAATGGAAGCACTGTCTGAGCATCACTTGTGGACCTTGAGGAAAATGTTCAATTGTATTCGATTCGAAAATCTTCAACAAATGTGAACGCATTACTCTGTAATCATATGTAACTTTGTCAGGTTTAATATTAAAACAATAATGAAGTCGCAAAAGCTATAGCAAAAACTCCGCAAATCATTACAGTTTGGTTGATATTGCACAGTAGGAAATTCGACAGGATTGTTCTCAAAGTCGTATTCTGGAAATAATCTTTTCAAGTATTTCTCGTGATGTTCGTGCAATTTTTTTTATTTAGTGAATCATAGATATATATTTTTGTTGTATCGTAATAACTACATACCCAATGTGACGAACTACTACACAATATTTGAATGTGTTTTTTATCTTGTGATACAGATTGAATCGTATCAGGCAATTGCCGTGTTTCTACCGGTCTATAATCGGAACAATTTTGTACAAGTCGATGAAAATGATCCACATGTATGTCCGTCAGCCATTGGCCCTGGACAATTATATTTCTGTCTGTAGGCATTAAAGTAATGTATTTTGTTGTGTGTACAGACATGTTACTTGTTAAAAATAAAATGTTTTTCTATGACTGCTAATGCAGCTTTTTTAAAACTATAGCCGTATAAACAGCCAAAATTTAGCGCTAATAGCAGCCAATGTTTGCCAGCGCTTGTGGCAGCCGTTATACAGCGCCAAAGAGCAGCCGGATTATATATATATATATATATATATATATATATATATATATATATTTTTTTTTTCCAGAAGACCTGCAAAAGAAAATATATATTTACATAATACAATTTAATTTAATAGCCCGATATTTATAGTCAAATCTTATTTCAAGACCATCTTAAGTAATGTCTTAAAATGCTTTGTGATTGACTTGAAATAACTTAAGATTGTACTTAAGACGATCATAAAATGAGATCCGACTACGAATACCAACCATAAAATGAATAAAGAATGAGAGTACTAGCATCTAGCATGACAGAAGTAAAATATATTAAAGGAATTAGTTCCTAAAATATATATATAAGGTCGGCTAAAATAACTCTAAAATTATGTACTTTTAAAATCAAATTTTTTTAAATACTTTAAAGTACAGAAAATCAAGGATAGTTTCCGAACGAACGGTGAGGATACAAAATCTGAAACTTCACATTTTCACAAATTATCCCGAGTGTACAAGTAGTAATTGATTCTACTAATAAAACTTTATATTTTTGCAGTACAAATTATCCCCGCAAGTACAAACGCAAGTACTACAAATAGTGATTGATTCTGCTCGTAAAAAACCCAGTAGTACATATTAGTTTCATATACGTTTTTTGAACGTATATATAGTTAGTTTCATAAAGAACCATTAAGAAACGTTTGAACAAAAATGTGTTTAAAACTATGATTTAAACCATGATTTAAGAAACGTATTTTTTACGTTTCTATATCTATATACTAGACATCACAGACGCGCGCTTCGCGCGCGCTATTTAGCTTTATTAACATGTCTTTTTTTAGATAATAGGGTAAATATTAGGGCACATATTAGGTCAAACTTCACCGATGATCTTGACGTTGATCTTATTATTATTATTATTATTATTACCACACCGGATACCTCCTCCCCCCGGGATGGGGAAAAAAAAAAAACGGTTATGTGAGACTTTAATCACAAAGTTTTAGCTGGCGGTCATTGTTTATGGAAATAGTATGTACATGAACACGCGTGAAAAACCCACGCATGTACTTTGAAGGCACACTATGTGTCTAGTTTAACAATAGTGGAGCCCCCGCAGGGGGGCGGAACCTATTGCCTCCACGCATACACTTTTCACGCGAGACGAGTTGTTACATGGGTTCGTGGCGTGCTTTACGAGCTCGTTTAAGTAGTGGTGGTATTGAACAAAATAAGTTAGTCGATCATCTGTGTGAATATTTGTGGCGATATAGAATACCGAGCTTGTAAAACACGCCACAAACCCATGTGGCATCTCTCGTTTTGCGTGGAGTGTCAATCATTTATGTCTATTAGTACTCAAAATAACTGCTATATTTAAAGCAGTGAATCGAATATATTGACCGTACTTTTTGTTAAAGCAGAGAATCATTGATATAGAAAAGTAGAAAAGTATATACAAGAATGTCATAAATAGACTACTATTATACATAAACACGAATCCCTCGACCCTGTATAATGTGAATCTCGCTTCAACTTAGAAAACACATACAAAGCAAACACTCTCTATTCTCTGCTTTAAATAACTTTCCTTTCAATCAAGGTCATCGGTAAGGTTTGACCTAATATTTACCTATAATAGCTTTAATAGTCTTTTTTAAACATTTAAATTTATATTGCACTAATTATTGCACAAAATAAATTATTTTATCCATGCACATATATATCCACTTATTTACTTAAATTAATTTTGTCCTACCGGTCTTAATCTATTTGTCATCGGACAAATCTGAGCTTAGAAAACTTCCAACAGTTTCAAAATAAACGTTCTGCTGAACGTGGCTATTAAAAGAACGTTTTTATGTTTGTTTTATTTTGAAGAACTTCTTGAACTTCTTGAACACATCAGTAAGAGAGATCGGGGCTCATTGGCAGTTTTCACAATTTCAGCATTTAATTTTTAAACAATTAATTATCATGATTAAACAGTACTAATATGATAGAGAGAACCTTTGTCTACATTTTCATAGCAAGAACGATTTTTTATACTGTATAGTTTCTTTGTAATGACTTTAAAAATTATAAATATAAAATGGCGGATCCAATATGGCGTCGGATATAAAAAAATTGTTTTGCATAAAAATGAAACCTAGGGGATTTCTAAGAAGTTTTCAAAGTCGCTGATTTTGAATATGATTTTATCTCGTTAAAAATCTTCGCTGTGTCAAAATTAATACAAGAAAGCGTAAACATTTTCCACCAAAAGTTATGGATTTATTAGTTATTTATGATACAGACTTTGACATTAATTTAAAAGATGATAATATTTTATAAAATGTTATTAGCAAAACTGAAGACGAAGACGAGTGCAACTTCGAGCTTGAAATATAGTATTTTATTTAGACGATCTTGATATAGAAATGGAAGACAAAAATATTGAATAAGTCGTTATTAATTAATAAGTTTTAACAGTCATTTTCAATTTCAAGTTTTGATTGACAATTTTATAATTTTGTCGGGCGCCATATTGGATCCGCCATTTTGTATTTATAATTTTTAGTTATATTGAAAATCAGCGACTTTGAAAACCTCTTAGAAATCCCCTAGGTTTCATTTTTATGCAAAATAAATATAAAATACGATAATATATTATATCTAAAATTAAAAAAAATAAAGCGTGCAATATATTACTGTTATACTATAAGACCTATATAATTTTTTGTTCAGCGTAAGAAATACTACCAGAAACCACAGTCAAATCTGGGCGCCTCGGAAATCGTACATACCCAGCGAGAAATGACCCATCGAATCGACATCAAATTGACGTCGAAAACGTATATCGAAAAGTAATTGAAATATTCATCGATCTCGATGGAAATGTGGTATCACTTTCGATGACTTTTCAATTCAGAATAAATCGATTTCGACTCGATATTGATTACTATTTCCTCACTGCAGCTATTATTAGAAACCATAAAACATGATCTTTTTCTTGTATTATACATTAAAATAAATAAATATATTCACATTCCACTAATTATGTGTTTAATAGTATATCGAAAATATATCAAAAATTATCTATTTATTTCTCCCCAATATCTTTATTAGAAGAGCACAAAACTTACAATAGAAATAATTTTTACAATTAATTTATTTATCTAGGTAGAATTGCACATATATGCACATTTATTATTACAAAAATATATTACTTAAGTCTAGATAGAGTTGCATATATGTATTTATTATCAAAAACATATATTATTTAAGTCGCTAGATAGAGTTGTACATATATGTATTTATAATCGCAAATATATTATTTAAGTCTAGATAGAGAATATATATTGCACATATTGTATATTTATTATCACAAAAAAACAGATTTGACAGATTGACTTAGTGCAATTAACATAGATTGATTCAGTGTAATTAAGATTTAGGAAAGTTTGTCATTGAATGAAGTTTGTCATTAATGCATTTTTTTTACAAAGTCAATTCGTTTAAATTAAAAATAAATTATTAAAAGTAAAAGTAAATGGTTATTTTATATCCCAAGTAAATTGCGCCATAACTTGTTCCTAATATACTGATCATATGTACGTCAAAATATAAATAGTCTTGTATGCAAAATGTAAAAAAAGACATAAATTGTAAACAAATTAATATTAGAATTAGTAGAACAGATGTGTATTTAATTTTCTCTCTTTTATGAGTTTATATTTTTGAAATGTTTGACTTTGAGAATAAAATGTCTGTACAAAATCAACATCTCTAACAATAAGTTAAATAACTGTTGAAATAGATATAATATAAACACTTGCTATGTTAAATGTCATAAATAGCATATAATAATTACTGATATACCCTTATGGAAAAATGCACTCAACTTTCGGTGTTAAAAAAAAACCGTTAAAAAAACACCACAGAAAAACTCTTAAAGTTGGGAGTGATTTCGGACCGCCAATTGACGGTTAACCATCATTTGAAGGTTAATCTTTAATTGGCGGTTATACCCAATTTTAAGGGTTTTTCTTTGGATGATGGTTAACCTTCAAGTGATAGTTAACCTTTAATTAATGGTTAATCCTTAAAAATGACGGTATAAACCCTAAAAATATGAATCCTCAAATGAAAGTAACAAATATGGCGTCCCAATGAAAATCTCTTAAGGGCTCCGCTCGCTGAACCGGACTCCTCGCCTCGACTCTCCCTCTCAGACGCTAGCTGCCGCAGCTCTCCCTTTCCTGGCAGTGAGCTCTCCCTGGTGATCCGACTCTCGCTCGGTTGGTCTCCAGAACACGTGCCGCAACGATCAATCCGTTAAGAAAGAGGGTAACAGACTCGACACGTTCGAAGAAACGCAAGCAAGTGCGGCCATGACACCTAACGAGTGAGGAAAGAGGTGGGGCCGGCAGGGGCTCTTTGAGAGTGGCAACTCGCGCATCGCGCCATCTAATATGAAACGATCGGGCGTTGTAAAACGCGAAAAGAATTCGAGCGCAATATCTGAACAAATTATTTAATTTTTAATAAGTCCAATTATTAATATTTATTTTCATAATTGAACTTATTTTTTATTTTGATAAATGTAAATACCTTATTGTATTAATAATTAATATTAATAATTTATTAATTAGTTGCTTAATTTAACTTCTTGTTTAATATATGAGCGGATGTAGTACTGAAAATGTACCTGTTATATAATATTTTAATTTTCAAAATTGTCAAATTACAAACAGGAATTTTGTTGTGACTTTTACAGTTATAAAGTAACTAGAAATGGAAGCCTAAAAAAATTAATATTGTAATGCAATTATTATAATGTTCAAATCATAAAATATTTACATTATCCATGTCTGCCATTACAATATAATTTTTTATTTATATTGTATTTTATATAATGGCAAGTATTATATATTTGACAGGCAAATCAAAATAGCTTCGAATCGATATCGAAATGATGAAATATCGATGTCTTAACAAAAAATACATAATTTGCCTGTTTACAGTCTGGCGCGATGAATGTATGTCACAAATAATCTCTTCTTTTAAAAAATGTCATAAAGCACAAACATCGAAATAAGCTCCAAATTTCGAGCATTATTTCGATATGGATGTAATATCGATGATTTCGACGTCAATTTGACGTCGATTCGATAGGTCATTTCTCGCTGGGTATCCCCCGAAAACCCCTTAGAAATCCCCTAGATTTCATTTTTATGCAAAAACAAGCAATTTTTTATATTATCCGACGCTATATTGGATCCGCCATTTTATATTTATAATTTTTAAAGTCATTTAAAATCAGCGACCTCAAAAACCCCTTAGAAACTCCCTAAGTTTCATTTTTAAGCAAAACAAGCAATTTTTTATATTTTCCGGCGCCATATTGGATCCGCCATTTTATATTTATAATTTTTAAAATCATATTCAAAATCAGCGGTCTCAAAAACTCCTTAGAAA
>JASTWK010001953.1:0-21579 GCA_030770225.1 Temnothorax unifasciatus
ATTATTTTACTTACGTCTATCTTCAAGTGAATAATCCTGAATGATCTGTATGTGATATTTCGGATCGATAGTCAGTTTGCGAATTCTTGTTGGAACATAAAGGCTTCTTGAGTTCTGTCCTAAAATCATTATCTGTAACATACTGTCCATAAATGCCACCCAATTACATGTCCATGCGATATGGCCGTTTGATCCAGTAACCGATGCGCTTTTTAATCCACGAAATGCGCCAGCATATTGATAACCGCGAAGTCTTAATTCCTTGTAGATGTCTTTTGCACTCATTTCTTCCTCATCATCGATACATTTAGCAAAATTAGCTGATATTTTTTCATTTTCAACATTGGTTGGAATTCGTACTGTTCCAGTAACAACAGCATTATCTCCTTCGATTATTTCAAACCTATTGCTACCTAGATATAGATGTAAATTCATTAAACATAATATAATTTTATAAAAAATCAAAATTAATATAAATATGTCAATATAGAGCTGGACCTTACAAAAGCAGTTGACTTGTAAAAAGAAAGAAAATTCCGCGCTAAGATTAGTTATTCTCATATATTTTCTCTGTATATTTTTTACGTTTTAATTATAGTACATATTGCGCTAAAAAAGCAGCATAAGCTTTAAAATCTAATTAAAAAATAAAAAACACCTTAGAAAATTAATTGTTTACGTAATAATATTACCTTCTTGGATCGAGAGAGTTAATTCGATCTCATTTTGTTGTGATAGTACTGTAGCACGAATAAAATTAACGTCTTCAAATACAACTGGTGTATTGATATATTCTTGGTTTTTTAACGATGCGATCATTTCCCAAATATAAAAAAGATATCCCATAGCAGGAAATAAATTTTTTTCATTAACGACATGGCCCGTTAAATACGCAAATTCTTCCTCAATTGTACTAATACTGACAACTATTTCCTTTTTGTCAATTTTTTTTTTTTTACAACCTTGCACTACATACAAATCTTCTGAATGATCCCATCTGCAAACGTCATTAGAAATTATTATATAATCTTCGTGTAAACGAATTAATTGTAGAAATTACTCAATTCAAGATTTGATGTAAAATTGAAGCTCAGATTCTAAAATATCACTGTTATCTGCTTTTTGTAATAGGCATAAGAGGATTAACATATGTATAAGAATACATTTATTTTTATAAGAATACATTTATTTTTGAAATAAGTAAAATGATAGAATATCTTCAAAACACAGAGATGTAATTTTGAAATTAGATGACAAAACTAACCAAGTTTGAAAAAGAGTTCAAAGTTCCAATTTGCTGTTATATTGAACATGTTCTCTTCTGACTATTTCACCTAAATATTTCAAAATTTATGAAAGTGTATGTTTTTCGATAATTTGTCCATTTGTGCCTAAACAAAAAATATGCATACCTTATGAGAGGAGAAATCATTGGGGTACCGCGGCTTACAGGAAATTCCACTGTCGGATAGAGATTTGCAATTTGTGGTTGCAATCCTGCGTTATATAGTTTTCCAATAGATTCTAAAAATATCTCATTATTATGATCCTCGGTTCGTTCATATAGCGCTACGTTTGTTACTGTAGAGTATAAATAATTGTTTAAAACGTGTTGAAGAATATTCTGAGGAGATATTTCAATCGTCACTGTATCTTTTGGAACTGAACGTATGGTCTTTGCGAATAACACCGGAGACAACAAGTGATTTGTATAATATTTTGAACATAAAGGTTTAGTATTGGAGTACTCGTGAGAGGATGTTGTCAGCCACTTTGAGCTGTAAAACTTTTTTTGTGGTAATGTTTGGTTCAAGTATTCTTCAGACTTAGCTACAGCAGGTTTGATGTAACGACTATGAAAAGGTATATAACCACAAGAAATTTCTTTTATAGATATACTATTCGCCTAAAAGAATGAATAAAATTATAAGTAGATATTATTAATTGTTTGTTTTTTAACAAAACAATTATAAAGAAACTAGATAGAAAAAAAATTATATTGTTTATAACCACTAATATATACCTGCAATTTGGTGAGGAATGTTTTTATAGAATTTTTTGGTCCGCTTACAATAAAATTAGAAGAACTATTGTAACAAGCTATATCGATATCCGAAGGACACATAACTTTTAAGGTTTCAAGGTCGAGATTAATTTCAGCCATGGAGCCATTAATTATTTTCGATTCGTGAAGGGCTAAACCGATGAAATATGCCGACAGAATCGTTTCTTCGGCCGTTAAACATCCATCGGCATATCCACAGATTAGTTCACCAATGGAGTGACCGATTATAAAATCGGGGACTACACCAATAGATGTTAAAAGATCAACTAATCCAATCTGCGATACATATAAAAGAAATAGCTTCCCATTTGGTTTAAATAAAGATTAAGATTGTAAAGTAATTATAAAGTAATTTTTTTATATTATTTTTATAAAATTTGGTATATATATATATATATATATATAACTATATAACTGTTGGTGGCATTTATATGTCGGTTTATATTTTATATGTCGGTTAAACTATGTCATTTTGTGGACGTTTATGTTAATTTTAATACTCATTTACAGCTTATACGCGTGTATAACAAATTAAAAAATTAGATTTGTTTTATTTTGGATAAATAAAATTACTAACGGATACAGTTATAAGTTTATATAATTTGAAATTATTATTGACTACGTTTACACTGTCTGATTTACGCCGAAGTTATAACATCGATGTTATTGTTTTATAATCTTGTTCCAAAATATTTAAAAATATTTTAAATTGATTATTGATTCTATAATCTTTTTTCAAATATTTTTGAAATATTATGAAATATTCTTAAGAAAGATGCATGGTAGCGCATTTTTCCGTGCTAGTTCGGAACGACGCCGCTAGGCGGCGCATAATGGTAAAACTAACTCGTAAGAAAATTTCAGTTGAGGGCTAATATAAGCAGGTCTCCGGCGAAGCAAAATTATGACATTCGCAAAATGTGTATATTTTTGAAATATCAAGAAGTATATTTTTCAGATATTAAACAAATCTTCCAAACATAAAACAATTATTGTTGATTGGGTTAATAGCTCGATTTCATTTTTAGAATCTTTCCCTTCAGACGCCTAAAAAGTGTCCATAACGTATCCCATAAAAGTCCTCAGGACGTCCGATAGGATATCCTCGGGATGTCATGAGGATCTTTCCCTTTAGACGCCTAAAAAATGTCCATAATGTATCCCATAGAAGTCCTCAGGACGTCTGACAGGATATCCTCAGGATGTCATGAGGACTAGAATTTGGGTATTATTTGCTTTTCCTCAGGACATCCAAAGTGTATCCCGGGATTTAATTGGGATATCCCCAGGATATCCGTGTTGTCCGTCCTGGATGTCCTTTGGATTTCCCGAGGATGTCATTGTGCTATCTAGGAATACTGAGATAAAAGTTTAGAAAAAAGTTGCATGCTTTTAACTTTTATATGTGTAAAAGCACATGCAGGTTGATAGGATAAGCAGTATTGCGTGTAGCAAGAGATGGCGCAGCAAAAAATCGAAAATTTGACCATTTTTGAAGACAAAAAATTTCTTAACGCAATAGAACTATTGTTGTCTGTCGCGATATTTCAATCAGTTCGGCACATTTTGACTAATCGGCACAATAAAACAAAAACAGAAAGTTTAAACAATAAATAAATGTAATGTGCATCAAAGCAAGAGATATCAGCGAAAATAATATACCCATCTCATGCGCATTGAGCTGTTCTCTACGCAGCAATAAAATCGAAATTCAATTTACAGACAAGATTGCAAAAAAATTTAGCAATAAAATACTACAGCGCTAGATTTCGTAGGCATGGCAATTGAATTGCGGAAGAGCTTTCTCTCGCGGATAGAATATTAGTATGTTATTTAATAACGCATCAGCGATTTAATTTTCAGGAAGTAACGCGATTACGCTGTTCGTGCAAAATCAACAGGTGTGTATAAATGCGACGGTGTTCTACAATTATTCAAATTAATTAATAATACTGATAATCAACAAAATTGCATATAATTTTATTTGATTACGACATATTTAGAAGAATTTTTTAATATTTAACAAACAATTTAAAAAGCAGAATAATGGTGCTCATTAATGTGTAATAAACAGTCGAATAACAAAAAAGTTACAGTATATTTAATAGAATTGGTTGTAAAATTGACTCCACCAACGAACTTTAGGTTCAGTAAAGATATGTATGATAAATAACATTTGTAAAGCTCAAATCAATGTTAGTTTTAGTGTAACTCTGACAAAACTTTTGAAAAAATACTGCTTTTGAGATAACGTGTTTCAAGTTTGAACATTATGTTTTTACACAATGGCGTAAACTAAATTTTTCAAACAATAACAGTATAATCCATTAAAAAAAACTTTTAGAGAATACCTATATATTCATAGCATATGATATATCAAAGAAATGCTCTGTGGTATAACACCCGGAAAAAAAGATTATATATAATTATATATAAATATATATGATTATATGTGATTATATATGAAATTTGGTACTTTATATAAAATTATATATGGGTCCATGTATCATTATATATGGACATATATAATTCCAAATATAATTAGATATGAACAATGGATCATATATGCACTCATGTATGGATACATATAAGATTCATATGGAAGTATATATAACTCTATAGGATTATATATAATTTCATGTAGCGTTATATATAAAAAGCAAAATTTCCGTACTTATATATGATGTCACTAGCTGGTTACCCGGGCTTCGCCCCGGAGAACATATGTAATAAGACACGCAAATAGTCTCTCTCTCTCTCTCTCTCTCTCTCTCTCTCTCTCTCTCTCTCTCTCTCTCCTCTCTCTCTCTCTCTCTCTCTCTCTCTCTTTCTCCCTCCCTCCCTCCCTCCCTCCCTCCCTCCCTCTCTCTCTCTCTCCCTCTCTCCCTCTCTCCCTCTCTCCCTCTCTCCCTCTCTCCCTCCCTCCCTCCCTCCCTCCCTCCCTCCCTCCCCCCCTCTCTCTCTCTCTCTCTCTCTCTCTCTCTCTTCTTTTGCTTTTTATTTTTATTCTTATTTGCATTTTTGTTTCCTGTTTTTTCTTTCTTTTTGTATACTACCTTTGTAATTCTTTACTTGCCTAAAGTCTGTGACTATGGCATAAATAAACCATCAATCAATCAATCTTCATATACTTTTGATAAAAATTTGGTTAATTCTTTGAACTAAAAAATTGGAAAAATAAAAAAAATCGGTTTCCAGAAAATTATTAACAAAAAACTATACACATAGTAGCACTCTCCGGAAAATTCTACCCCTATTTTATATACTTTTGATAAAAATTCGGTTCAGGGGTTTAGGCTGGGCGATATTAAAGAATCCGTGAAAACACGTTTTACTCCTTTTCACCCCGTTAGGGCTCAAATTTCTAAAAATCCCTTCCCTCTCTCCCTCTCCCTCCCTCTCTCCCTCTCCCTCCCTCCCTCCCCCCTCTCTCTCTATCTCCCTCTCTCTTTTTCTCCCTCCCTCCCCCCCCCTCTCTCTCTCTCTCTTCATATACTTTTGATAAAAATTCGGTTAATTCTTTAAACTAAAAAATTGGAAAAATTAAAAAAATCGGTTTCCAGAAAATTATTAACAAAAAACTATACACATAGTAGCACTCTCCGGAAAATTCTACCCCTATTTTATATACTTTTGATAAAAATTCGGTTCAGGGGTTTAGGCTGGGCGATATTAAAGAATCCGTGAAAACACGTTTTACTCCTTTTCACCCCGTTAGGGCTCAAATTTCTAAAAATCCCTTCCCTCTCTCCCTCTCCCTCCCTTTCTCCCTCTCCCTCCCTCCCTCCCCCCTCTCTCTCTATCTCCCTCTCTCTTTTTCTCCCTCCCTCCCCCCCTCTCTCTCTCTCTCTTCATATACTTTTGATAAAAATTCGGTTAATTCTTTAAACTAAAAAATTGGAAAAATAAAAAAAATCGGTTTCCAGAAAATTATTAACAAAAAACTATACACATAGTAGCACTCTCCGGAAAATTCTACCCCTATTTTATATACTTTTGATAAAAATTCGGTTCAGGGGTTTAGGCTGGGCGATATTAAAGAATCCGTGAAAACACGTTTTACTCCTTTTCACCCCGTTAGGGCTCAAATTTCTAAAAATCCCTTCCCTCTCTCCCTCTCCCTCCCTTTCTCCCTCTCCCTCCCTCCCTCCCCCCCCCTCTCTCTATCTCCCTCTCTCTTTTTCTCCCTCCCTCCCCCCCTCTCTCTCTCTCTCTTCATATACTTTTGATAAAAATTCGGTTAATTCTTTAAACTAAAAAATTGGAAAAATAAAAAAAATCGGTTTCCAGAAAATTATTAACAAAAAACTATACACATAGTAGCACTCTCCGGAAAATTCTACCCCTATTTTATATACTTTTGATAAAAATTCGGTTCAGGGGTTTAGGCTGGGCGATATTAAAGAATCCGTGAAAACACGTTTTACTCCTTTTCACCCCGTTAGGGCTCGAATTTCTAAAAATCCCTTCTTAGTGGCACTCCCCGGAAAATTCTACCCCTATTTCATATATTTTTGGTCAAAATTCGGTTCAGGGGTTTGGGCTGGGCGTTGATGAGTCAGTCAGTCAGTCAGTCAGTCAGTCAGTCAGTCAGGACATCTTCCTTTATATATATAGATATATATATATATATATATATATATATATATATATATATATATATATATATATATATATATATAGTAATTCTTTTTAATTATCTTATAATTATATATATATATATACTATATAGTATAATTTATGAAAGCCAACCAAAGAGTTATTTTTCTTACCTGTAGTCCAATAAGACCCAATAAAAAATTAAAGATATTATCAAAAATATTTTTATTATTACTTGTTAAAATATCTATAAGTGATATGCCGTAAGATCTCAAAACGATACCACATTTCTGGATTGCCTTGGCAAACACTGGGAATTTCATTAGCGCGCAACCTATTAAAATTTTAATAAAGTTTTTAAATTTTAATATACAGATATGTACGTGCATCCGCGTATTTAGATATTTAGATTTCTTTAGTTATCGGTAAAGGTACGTAAGAAACTCTAGCCTTTTCCCATATTGTAGTATTTGTTTTAGGATAAAATTTAATTTTACTTGTTAACTGTAATAAATTAAGTTCTTAATAAATAGTAAGCAATAAATCAAACTTTTATGTATATATTATTTTAGGTTTGATAAGATACTAGATAAGAATATATTATGATTATGATCGTAACACTCCATATTTGTACGTTCTGTATACTTATATATTCTATAACTTAAAATTCTTCTTTATTGAATGTACATTTAAAATATTTTATAATAATATATTTACTTACTCATCCCAAACCATTGAGATCCTAATCCAGAAAATATAAAACAAATCGGTCTTCTGACATATGAAGTATGTTTTATTTTATTAATTGTATTATGAGATATTTTAGACCCAGTTATCATGTATCCTCTGTAAGGATGACCTTCTATATCATCATTATGAATATGATGTAGCAGAGATATGAACTCAGCATCTATTGGTCGATTTCGTACCTGCATTCAGTAACAAGAATGACCCTACACCCTATAATTCTTGGAATAATTTTCAGACGATAATATTATCTTATTCTGCAGCGTTTTACTTTAAATTATTAAATGCATTATTATTGCTTAATATATTAAATAAATATATATTTAATACATTGACATTTTTTGTGCAAATTCGAAATAATTTTAAAAGTGATTATGTACGTAAATATCTTTTTAGACACTATATAAATACACTTATGTATATTTAATTGTTATGATTGTCATATTTATATAATAATACAAAAAACTAATGTAAAAATTATTTTTGAAATAAATGAAATAAGCCATTGTAATATTTGCTCACATCATCTAAGATACTTTTAACTGCTTCCTCCGTACGACCAGATACAGCTACAAGCCTAGGTAAGTCATCATTCGAAGCTCTATTGTTGATTTTTTGTTTAGGATTTGATTTTAATAATATGTGGCCATTAGCCCCTCCAAACCCAAAAGAATTGATACCTACATAACCACCCTCCCATTCTGTTGGTTCAATGACGATTTTTATTCTTCCTTCGATAATAGCAGTTAACTCTCTTCGCGGACGCTTGAAGTGTATAGTAGGGGTAATTATACCAGTTTCCATCGCTAATAATACCTTTAAGAAATCACATTTTTTATAACAGTAATTAAAGTAATTATTTTATATAAATGTATTATATACATATGTATTATAATTGTAACAATATAAAAAAATATAAATTGCTATAATCACATATTAAGCAAAGTTATAGTCCAGGAGCCACCGCCTGTTTTTTAAAGTGATTAATAACAGGCTAAATCTTCGTGAGAAGGTTCGGTTCGACAAGACGCCCAAGTTCTTCCGTGTGAAAATTCTCGATAGAGGTAGCTAATGTAGTGCGCAGGTGTAAAACATGTCAATTTGGTGGGGTGTCGAAAGTGTCTGACTAACAGTAAGTTTTTTATTGAAATGTTAAGATAATTGGATAATAAACTCGGAAAAACAATTGTCCTACAAAATGGATGGTTTTGACTGGAGCGTCCTCCGCTCCGAATATGTCGAAATAACGAGATCATAAAAATTATTAATAACCAGCTGATTTTTTGTATGCAGCTTAGTAAATATTTGTATAATGAAATGGCCACATAGTCCTACAAATTTGGTGGTACGTTTTCCCAGTCCTACGCTTGGAAGTTGTCGATTCCATGGTAACACTTTTTTCATTAATAACCGTAGGACAAAAAAAACACATGTTAAGTTAGTGCATTCTTTGCATAAATCAAACAGTGTCCTACCAAAAAATGGGTATGTATCGCTAGTCCTACAAGAATATTGAAAATAACATAATTTCGTAGTTGTAGTTTTGGTAATTTGGGACACATGTATTCGTAAGCAGAATCAATACTTTTTTTGAAATAATATAACTGTAGTTGTATGAACTGTAGTAGTATATAACCTGCCAAAATAAAACTAAAAAATACAATTATAAAACTAATTAAATATAATCTTAATCTTCGTCGGATTCCGATGTCGACGCTTCATCAATGGCAGTACTATTTCTATTATTATAAATATTTTCGAATGTTCGCGGTGTTCGCCGCGTATTTAAATCCGCAAACAACTTTTTTTTGAGAAGATTGCATCGAATCAATTATGCTCATATCATCGGCTGCGTTCAGCAGAACGCAACAGCATTGCAACTGTTTTATGATTCTCTGCTGAACGATTCTAAACGCACGTAAAGTCTCAACACGTTCACTGAACAGTCGTCATGATTTTCAGCGAATTAAAAGTACGTAAAACGTCAAGCAGTCAAGCAAAACGTCATCGACATATAGTATGGACTACGTGATGTATAAATGTATGGACTACGTACGTGTACAAATATTAATATAAGAAAATAAAGAAATATAGAATTATAATTTAGATAAATTCGGGTTTGCACGCATATAACATAGAATAATAGGTTAAGGGGGTATACACGTCTATATACGAATTTAGCTCGTAAGTCCGACTCGGCTCGGCTTCTACTCGTTCGTAGATGGGATGTCACGAGCCGAGCTCGGCGTCAGATGAGTTAAATTCGCACATTTTCTTTTCGTGTGTGGTGAAAAAACGTTCGAGTCCAGCTCGCGAATCAAGCTCGCCAAGCCGGACTTACGAGCCAAACTCGTATATACGTGTATAGACCCCCTAAATATATATAAAATATGTAAAATACTTTGATGCATTATACTTATTAATTAAATATCATGTACTTATGTACTTATGTAAACTTTTTCGATAATTATTTTGAAGAAAATTACCAAGAGATAGTAGGAATGCATCACATATTACAAGATGTGCCATAAACATCATTAGAAGGTATGTATATTTTATTACAGTAATATTATAATTTGAGTTAGTACATTACATTTAATTAATAAGTATAATGCATCAAAGTATAACATATTTTGTATACATTTAACGATTTAACTTATTATTCTATGTTATATGCGTGCTAACCTGAATTTATCTAAATTATAATTATAATATATTTCTTTATTTTCTTATATTAATATTTTTACATACCATTTTGTAACTTTCTGTGCGTTTCCACTGTATCTATTGCGTTATAAATAATATTTTTATATTTTTATATTTATATTTATATATTCTCAGCGATGTTAATACACTGGAGGCTGCAGTTATTTTACTGATAACGTTTTGTTTGAGATACAGCGTACTTTTAGTTTGCTAAAAATCATGGCGACCGCTGAGTGAACGTGTTGAGACTTTGAATGCGCTTAGAATCGTTCAGCAGAGAATCATAAAACGGTTGAAAACTGTTGCATTCTGCTGAACGCAGCCATTGACTTCATTAAAAAAATATTTAAAAAATGAGCAATTGATAATAATTATTAGTTAATATATTCAACCTCTTTAATAATTTAAGATAATCAATTATTCCATTAATATTAGTGATTCTTATTCGTTATGTTAAAAAAAAATATTGCCATAAACGCATTTACAACCTTATCGGTGGAAGATGGTACATGCTTATCAGGGCCGCTTGACATATACTAAAGTTTTACGGAGTAGAGAATTGTGTTTGGGCTTTTTTTCAATGTGTAACGACAACGTGATTTACTCGGGATTATTTACGCATTTAACTGTATATCAAAACATACAGTTAAATTTGTGAACAAGATATATCTATTCCTGGAAATACATACCACTTTTTGTGTAGGACAGTGGTAAAATTGTGTTCTACACTTTATTCCCGATAGGAAAAAATTAAAACTAAGTTGTTATTAATGAAAAAAGTGTTACCGTGGAATCGACAACTTCCAAGCGTAGGACTGGGAAAACGTACCACCAAATTTGTAGGACTATGTGGCCATTTCATTATACAAATATTTACTAAGCTGCATACAAAAAATCAGCTGGTTATTAATAATTTTTATGATCTCGTTATTTCGACATATTCGGAGCGGAGGACGCTCCAGTCAAAACCATCCATTTTGTAGGACAATTGTTTTTCCGAGTTTATTATCCAATTATCTTAACATTTCAATAAAAAACTTACTGTTAGTCAGACACTTTCGACACCCCACCAAATTGACATGTTTTACACCTGCGCACTACATTAGCTACCTCTACCGAGAATTTTCACACGGAAGAACTTGGGCGTCTTGTCGAACCAAACCTTCTCACGAAGATTTAGCCTGTTATTAATCACTTTAAAAAACAGGCGGTGGCTCCTGGACTATTAGTGTTAAATCATTTTATTACAAATGTACCTTTGCGATTTGACAAAGGCCACTGGCGGATTCGGAATGTCCAATATTTGATTTTACCGAGCCCATTAATAAAGGAGTGTTTCTTTTAGTGCATAAAGTTTGGTCAATGGCCATAACTTCTACGGGATCACCGGCAAGAGTACCAGTTGCATGGGCCTCTACGTAAGATAACTCACTGGGCATGATTTCACATTCCTCGTAAAATTCATTCAACAATATTTTTTGCTTTTCGACCGATGGAAAGGTAATACCTTCTTCTTTAAAACCATCGCAATTTACTTTACCGTGTATGAGGGTTGCATATATTCTTCTTGCATTTTTTGCCTTTTGCAGATATACTACCGCGATCGTATCGCTACGCATATATCCGCTGCCTTCCTCGTCAAAGGGTTTACAATAACCATCAGAAGATAGAACCCCTAGAAGAAAATTAATTCATGTTATTAAATAAAGTTCTTCAAGCTTCGATTCAATATCTAAATGCAAGGATTGAAAGGAAGCATTGGCTTATTGAACATTATAGACAAAGAGTGCGATTGTTTCGCAGAGCACGTTATTGGATAAACAATAGACATAAAATAATAACATAATCTTAATATAATTCACACACAACAGGAGTTTGTTGATTTCGATCAATTTAAAATACGAGGTTATTCTCGTCCGATTTGACGTGGAAATTGCTCAGATATATCGTATTAATATAACAAGAACGACATATGATCAATGATTATCTGAATCAATAATTATTTAAAATCTGAAATTTGCGTAAAAATGGAAATAAATGAGATATAAATAAACATATCAAAAAATGTTTATAATCCAATATATAATACAATATATAATATACACTATAATAAGATATAATAAATACATACCTAAATGGTAAAATTGAAATTGGACACAAGGATTGAGGCATAGATTGGCGGAAGCGATAATGGCCGCGTCGCATTCTCCCGACTGAATCAGCTCGTAAGCTTTCACTACAGCAACGTTACTTGAACTACATGCAGTATCAATATTATGCGACAGTCCAATAACGCCGAGCCAGTAAGAAATTTGGTTTGCCATGAGAGAAACGTTGCATACAGTCATAGGTAATCCAGCAAACTAATCACAATACATATTTCTAAATATATTTAAAGCATTAAAATTTACAAATAATAAGTTAAAAGTTTATTTTTAAAACTGCTTAAAAATATTGTATATAATTTATCTATATTTCTTATACAGTAAGGAAACAAATTTTTATCTTTAAAACAAGAATTTTACACAGTTATTATTTCTTTAAATAAATTTCTTTTAATTATGTGTTTTATATATTAATTAAATATAACATACCTGAGATGTACAGGAAAATTGCCCTTGAGTCTCAAACGCAGAAATCGCTGTAAGAACACTCGTTCTTGTTCCTTGTAATTCTTTTGGGTTTACGCCCGCATCGATAATTGCTTCGTAAGTATTCTCAAGTAACATTCTAATCATAGGATCCATTATATAAGCTTCTGTTGCAGGTATATTGAAAAATTCTGAATCGAATTTCGTGATATTGTTGACTTTACCAATTCGATGGGGCATATTATAAGCTATATAAGAAATAAATATATTAAAAAGTAACAAGTAAAAAGAGGCTTTGACAGTACAATGCGGTTAACAAAGCGTACGTTAACGTAAGTTAACGTTATAATAACTAATATATAACACTAGTTTACAGCCAAAATGTATAATACATTCAATGCCACTATTTTTTTCCTATGTATTTTGGCCCGCTAAACTCGAAAATTACATAGAAAAATTTTTGTATGGATAGGTTTTCGAGATATGAATTTTTGAATTTTTTTTTGGAGATAGCTTTACATTTTAGGCCATATCTCGACTTAGAAACGTACGATTGGGTCACACAAGCTCTCATTGTAAAGGTAATCGAATCTCGAACAATCGCGTCTCACATTGTTTTCCAATCGGTTCAGTAGTTTCAGTGTTATGGGCCAAAATATATGAGAAACGTCGATTTTTTGGGCCAAAATAAGAGTAGAAAATTCACTCTATCGCCATGCAAAAATAGAAAACGTCAAATTATGTCCAGTTTCTTATTGTTTACGTGTAGGTCGTACTTTTACGAAGAAAACAAGCTGTTGATGAAGAAAATCTATGGATAAATACCAGAGTTATGAGCAATTGAGTAAAGGTACAAAAAATCAAATTTTACTGTTTTTGTATTTTTCCCTTATTTATATAGAAAACGTTTTAATATTACATGCGTCGATTAGAAATAATTTTGGCCCTTGGTTTGTCTTCTGTTCTTATTTGGTTCCGTTTCTCTGATGAGGAACCAAATATAGTTTCCCAACATTCTTTCATCTCAATATTCTTGGTATCGCTGCTCAATGGTTTTGATTTCTTGGTGAAATCTTTTACCGTGCTCGTTACTTACGTCACCGAGATTCTCCGGGAAAAAATCCAAGTGGGAATGCAAAAAATGAATTTTGAGCGACATATTTACGCCTGTTGAAATTAAAATTGACATTAAATGTACAGATTTTTTCATTTTGTAAACCAATGTAATGAAGAAATACATGCAAGACATAGACGGAAAATGAAATAAAATAACAATATATAATCCATACCGATTGGAAATCAATGTGACACGCGATTGTTCGAGATTCGATTACCTTTACAATGAGAGCTTGTGCGACCCAATCGTACGTTTCCAAGTCGAGATATGGCCTAAAATGTGAAGCTATCTCCGAAAAAAAATTCAAAAATTTATATCTCGAAAACCTATCCATACAAAAATTTTTCTATGTGATTTTCGAGTTTAGCGGGCCAAAATACATAGAAAAAAAATAGTGGCATTGAATGTACAGAAATTTTTTTTTATTTTGTAAACTAGTGTAATTATACATCGGACATTTCGGCTTTGTTTTGAATAGTCAGATCTTCAGCGATGACAACTGAATCAAAATAATCTCACACTCTCCAACGAGAAATAATTTCAAAATTTGGTGGTCTAAAAGTAGTATAATTTGCGAGAAAATTCAAGTAAAACTTAGATCCTCCGCACAAGACTCTCGTATTGTAACGTAGCGTAACATAACATAGATCAACTCACAAGAAACGCATATATTACGGCGTTGTACGTTTCTCGTGCATTGACTCACGTTATGTTACGTTACGTTACTAGCCGAGAGTCTTGTGCGAAGGCTCGTAGCCTATCCGTATAATATTATAGTTTATATAATATAACCAAAATAGAAATGACAGTCAGAACTTCAACGACAAGAGAAGTAAATTAAATCACCCATCAGTTCATAAAATGCGAAAATGAGATCATATTTTATAAGAATACTTATATAACACTGGGGAACACGGATTTTTTGTCGGGCCAATAACAACTGATTCTGATAGATTTTTTTCCGTAGAATTTAAATCTGAAAACAAAAATAATGAATTGGCTCTATTTTTTAAGAAATACGGTGCTCCCGTTGTTTTTCTACAGATGTTCAAAAATGACCAAAAACACGTTTTTAGCACTTTTGGCTCTGTTACGTCAAAACCCGGGAGTTTTAGGTACATATGATTCGATGGATAGCGAAGGAAAGGCTATCCTAGGGAGGGGGTTATGGAAGACGTAACGCGATCTTATGTTATCTCGGGTTCACGCTAGAAGGACGCGTGCCTCGAGTCGAATGCACTTTTTAGGGAAACTTCAGTCGTGGGTCAACGTCCAGAAGGGACGCTATTACGCCTACTGAGAGTTTCGTGCATCCGCGGTCCTGATTTTCGGTCAAGGATACAATATCCCTATTACCGGGGATCGGACCTTGTGCGATTTCAAGGGGGTAGTGAGGGGTGAGGTCTTATTTATAAGAAATAAACATTGAATTAAATTCTAAGTAATTACAACATTTATTACAAAAGGAAAGAATAAAATTTTATTACAATTTAAAAATTATATATAAAATACGTGGGAGTGTGGTGTGTGGGTGTAGAGTGACATTTGTTTAGGTATGAGTGTTACATAGATTCGGAGGGATTTCTAAAAGATCTGTTTCGCCGTTAAAATACATTTGGTGAGTAAACTGATATTAGATTGTGGAGAATAAGGACGGTCTGTTTATGCGCGAATACATAGGAGTAAAATAAAATATAATTACGACCTAAGTGCTTATATAATTTTAATCTAAAGAAATCGCTTCGTAGATGATTTCTACGCTAGAAGTAGAGAGAGCGGGGGAGGGAGATCGAAGATCGAGAATCTCGATCGTTGATCTGGAATCAGCGGGAGAGGACGGGCGGTAATGAAGGTCATCGGGATATTCATACGGGAGGGGAGAATAACAGTCGAAAAAGGGATTCGGAGAGGGATCCTCGAATTCCGCGGAGGAAACCGGGGAATAAGAGGGCTCTAGGAGAGGAGATGAATCAGGGGTATCGGGGAGTATCCGATACGGGAGGGAACAACGAACTGGTGAGGGAGACGGGGAAGGAGGAGAATCGGGGATAGGGTGGTCAGTATCCGGAGACCGTTCACGTTTTAAGAACGAAGCTAGGAGCTGTCGCTCCACTATGCGGGCGCGGCGGTTCCGAATTATCCGATTGCGGATAATTATTCCCACAGACTTGCGGCGGTGAAATTGCGACTTCACTAAAATTATGTTCGAATTTGAGAATGGGGGAAATTTTAAAACGAATTTATATATGTTTGTATATATGTGTGTTCTGATATATGATATACACACATATATATATATATATATATATTGTAATGTATATTGATAACCGAGCGGTAATCTCGGACTCACTGTTGAAGATTGGGGAATCTCTGCGATGATTCGTTCCGGCGGTTTCTTCGGAACGTGAGACGAACAGCGGCGGTAGCAGTTAGTGGGTTCGTCTGGACCCTCGGTTACTGCGGTGTGTTCTTGACGCGCACAGAATTGACTCGCGACGCGACAGAAATTTGGTTTCGCTTAGCGAAAAATACGGCTGGCTGATAAATACTGCTGGTAAAAATCGCTTCAAGATAAAACGTGTGACGGACTGGATCAGAAGTGACTCCAAGTGCGCAAAGTCGCGATTTTTATACAAAATTAAAGAGGCGGGATTATATTTTAATCTAATTTGATTGGTGGAGCTCTCTTCTGATCGTGACGTAGGTTTCGATTTTCCGCCTATCCCCTGGTGAGTTTCCCCAAAAATCGTCATTGTCTATGAGCAATTTCTATTTAGCGGCTATTCATTGGCGAGTACGCTATCATCTTGCCCTTTGACAGTCCCTTCCAGAGCCTTAATTTTATCAATCGCCGCGAGGCGAGGGTCTTAGGTCAAATCCGTGTTTCGCGGAAAAGCGTGAGATTAATCCGCCCGTGACCCGAGAGGTCACCTAGATTCTTATGGCGTTTTCAATTTATTACGCCCTATGCCACGAAATTTCGAGATAATTGAAATTTCGTGCTTCATTTCGTGGAATTAGATGGAGAATGCGACAAACAAGTCTATAAATTGCCTATTTTATTAGGCTCGATTCTTCTGGAAGGTTTCGTCATTTACTATTTAATGAGCGATGACAGTTGGAGTGCATCCGCTTCGTCAATTGATAACCGCTATTTTATGGTTTCCGTCTGTTTCGTGTGGTGAAATGTGTGATTCCACGAAAGAAAGAAATCGTGGAGTCAACAGGACGTAACACCCCCCGCCTTAGACAAATGTTGGGGGTGTATATACACAACATTTGCGGAAGTAAGTAAATTTTTAGCGATTTCGTTCTTTCGTCGGATGATTACTTAATCGGTGTCAAATCTTAAATAGACTAAAAGATCGCTCGTCTCCGAATAGTACTTATTTCCTTAGTTTTATTTAAAGAAAGAGGAAAGAAATAGGCGACCTCCATAACCCCTTCCTTAATTCTTTTGTCCTCCTTGTTCTTATACATACGCGTTACATTTAGATGCGCGTATATATACACATTTTTTGAAGTTACATATACATGTGTTTGTTGAATTTGCTAAGGGAATATTGTGGTATATAAAGAAAATTCTATCTACGTGCACATGTATACGTATAAAGATACTTATACATTATCTATGATTGACTAAAATATGTTAGTATATATATATATATATTTTTGTATTTTATCATCATTTTTTTTTTTTTTTTTTTTTAATATAAAATTTTTTGTTATCATTTATTTATTATTATATATATTTTTTTTTTCGTTGTCTTCTTTTCCTTTCAGGATTCAGAGATTGAGTTTGGAAAAAGGACGGGAGTCGTAAGTCATAGGTCGATAGGTTGACTACATGAATATCTCTGGTTTCGGGAAATTTATTATGTTTTTCCTTTTTGGGCCTGGTCTCCGCTTCGGGTAACTATCATTTTACCCGCACGGTGACCGCTGGGATTCCCACTCTTGGTTTAGCCGGACTCTGCTGGCCTGACACTTTGTGTACCCTTTAGTATGTGTTGCAGATTGGCCCTTGCTGGGCGCAATTGAATTGTTATGCGTCTCACTTAGCATGGAGTCATATAGACTGAGTTAAGGAGAAAAGGAGGGGCGAGCGCATAACGGATTGTTCTTCATAAGATATCTCATGGAACATTATCGGGTACCGTGAGTTTCTAGATTTTTTTTTTTGCAGTAGATATTCCAAGGAAAAGGGAGGGGAAATATATAGGTTCTCTATATCTCTTCTCCCCTTTTTTTTGAAAGAAGACAACCATGCATTATTCTCTAGAGGTTTTAAGAAAATTATATATATATATATATATTTCCTCCTTTTTATAAGGAGTAAGATTTATTACTAATTGTTATTAACTAACTATAACTAAAATAAGTGCTATTATTATTTTTTTTTTGTTTTTTTTTTTGTATATATACATGTATATATATATTTGCATATATATATAGACATATATATTTGTTTTACGTGTTTGTTTCTCACCTAGAGAATCGTGGGGTGTGTTTTTGTTATTTGTTCGTTGGAATGTTCGGCACACCCCATTCGTATCAGCAATTCTTCCATGTTATTTATTTCCTCTTCGCTCTCGCGTTCGGGTCTGAAGTTAACGACGGCGGCTTCGTCTCTGAGTGTCGTGCGAATCCGGATCCATCCTTCCCGTCGTTCCAACAGTAGTCTGGTTAGGTTGTTTACTCTCCGGGGCCATTTTGGTTTCGCCCCGACAGCCTGAATATTGGCAAGCCCGCATGGAATGGCCTGCCAAGGTAGATTACAGAATCGGTCTTCTAGGATGAAGGTGTCAAATTTAGGTCGCTGGATGACCCGTCCCCAGTCTCGTAAGGCGATCGTGACCAATCCATTTCTTTCGATCTGGTACACGAGCCCTCTTTGCCAACGTCTTCCTTCCCGGATGGCGACTGCTTCCCCTGGTAGCACTTGGTCAGGTGGCATATGCAAGGAGTTACTCCTACGCATCATCCTGCGTGTTAGATCGTCAACAAGTTCGTCCAGGTCATCACGCGAGTTTTCCAATTGAACCCATAGGAAGGTGGGGGATTCCACCTTTACGACCTTGACCTTTAATGGGCCGCGGGTCAAAAGTCGGGTGTTGATACACTCAATTTCCATTTCTATAAAAGAATAGCGACGTTTTGATTTTCCTGCATGTCGTAGCATGCAATTAAGAATAGTAGGGTTAGCGTCATAGTAAGAGGCAGTACATTGACCGGGTGAGTATTTAATGTTATTATTAACTTTATTATCCTTTAAGTTCAAGATTGTAAGTGGAGGTTTCCTTCGGAGGGAGGAGAGGTCTTCCGAATGAAAAAGAATGTCCCGGTCCGTTAGGTTGTGGCTCGAGAGATTGTTTCTCTTCCTCTGATCTATCTGAAGCAGTGGGTTCTTTGGTGTCAGGTTTCCTTCTTCCTAGATGTAATAGGAGTTGGGTCAAGGAATCCCATATGGCTCCTATCAGGTATACGGACCATCCATATACAGTGTGAAGAGCGTACCCGTGTACGAGAGTATCTAATATCAGTTTGAGGATCCTTATAAATAAGTATATTCCGATCATTCCGGCGCTAATGTTGCCGAAAATTAAAAATTTGCTCCAGAATTTCTGCCAAGCGGATAATGCATATTTTTCAATTGATGCCTCGTCGATCAAGTTGGCAAATGATCCTCCATGAAACGAGGTTGATTGCCCCATTACTCCTCTCGCTACGGTATTAAGGACCGCAGGTCGCTCGGCAGGGAACATTATGTGATCTTTTAGGTCTTCAAGATCTTTTGGTGTGTATATGCCACTGGTAGCTAATGCTCCGGGACTCACATACCTCCAGATGGGCTTAGTCATGGGTTTCATAATGGTGGGTGCCACAGTTTCCACTGGTCTTGGCATAATCCTATACCATGCGTCTCCTAAGAGGTACATGGGTGGTGCAAATGAATTGCAGTTAATCTGTGTCCCTTGTCGTAGAAGTATGTGCGTTTGCGGTGTTAAGAAGTGAGTTCTGTTATTTAATATTACTGGGAGTTGCTCGTAGCAATCCTCAGTATGGGTTAATTTTACCTCAACTGGGACGCATTTTATTATGTGAATCACTTCGCCGGCCAAAAGGGCCATATATCCAGGTCCTTTCATAAAGTGGTACGCAAAGATGTCGGGGGACCGTGCAGCTATTGCCAAGGCATTTTGCAACATTTTTAGCTCGAGTCTACATTGTTGTAACAAGATGTTTCTGTACAATTGGTTGAGCTGGCCACGGATGTGTTTTTCTACGTAAACGAACTTTGAATTCATATACGTAAAAAGGTCGAGATTTTGTACCTTGCCGCTACGTTTAGCGATGTCCACTTCGGGTAAGGTTTCCACGAATACTAATTTGGGATGTTCGGTTCGGATAAAGGAAAATCCGCATGTTTGATATCGGCTAGTGCTGGTCAAAGAGAAGACGGTATCTTCAGCATTAACAGTATAGATGGTCTGGGAATGCTCGTTTACAAGGTCGGTTACTTTTTCTGCGTAACCTCTATATAACTGGTTATATGTGGTGAATCTACAGGCTTGGTCGGGTATAGGGCTCCAATAGGTACTTCCTCCTTCTATGTCAGTGCATTGGGTGGCACTAAAATCACAAGCTACTCCTGATCTAAGATATAAACGGTTGGTGCTTAGTTTAACATCGGCGGCGTAATCTTGTAGAGTAATTGCAACGGAGGCAAGTACAAGAACATTTGTCCAAGATCCGTAAGGGTCTGAATATACTCCTCCGGTACATTTCCGTCGGAGTTCACAACACCGGCTAAAGTTACTGGACGGCTGGCAGTTTGGTTTGATTTTAACCCGGTTATAAGAGTGCCTGATATTTCAAAACTTCCATAGGTATGCATTCGGGTGCAGGCATCCCTGGTGACATCGGCTATATATGAAAACTTTCCATTATGAACGTCTGAGTTGTGGGAAAACATCCCACACACTTTAATCGAACGATCGACTTCGACTTTGCATTGTATCACTTTCACTGATTCGAATTCGGTAAGCTGGAGTAAGTGTATAAAAACTTGGGTGGAGGTGACCTTTGGTAACGGAATGTCACATTCTTCAATGTTTATCAGCGATAAGGTCGTCAAATTTGTGGCTGGAGATCCACAGTCGTATCCTATTATCCCATAAACTTGCTGTATCCATAGAGTTATTATTAGTATTGCGATCTTTCCTAAGGTCTGGTAGTCCATCTGAAAGTTACATGACCTTATTGGTTGTGTTGTAGTGTATCCTCTATTATTTATTTACCTATTTATTTATTTGTTTATTTGGTTATCTATTTATTTATTTATTTATTTATTTATTTATTGGTTTGATATGAGAGGTTCGCAATCGATTGGGGTGTACAACTCGGCTATTTTTCTTGATTCTGATTTTTACGTTGTTTTTATTCAGTATTTCTAAAACTTCGTGAGGACCTGTGTATTGATCTCCGAATTTTCCAGGTTTCGGTCCTTTTAATAGGAACACATGGTCTCCAGGTTTAAAGGTTTGAGGATTAATTTTTCTGTCATAATATTTTTTGATTAAATTTGGCCTGAACAACATTTTTACGAGCGTTGGTCTGTATATTGTGAAGTTGTGTGGCGAGGTTTATTACGTAGTCGTCATAATTGGCTAATTTATCTTCCGAAGTCAAAGGTTCGTTTGATGGAATTCTTGCAATTTTTCCGAAAACTAATTCGTATGGAGTGTGTTTCG
>JASTWK010001954.1:0-21555 GCA_030770225.1 Temnothorax unifasciatus
AGAAAAGAGAGAGTAATCCTTGCGCAGTCTCGGCTTATATAACGCAATTACCTCGGTGATCCGTAATGACGAGACATGAATCACACCTCTCGTTCGCGCTCAGAGTGCTCAGACAACACGAGTCGCGCGCGACGCACGTACCGGCGGATGTTGACGACGCTCGGCGCGTAGGAGAACGAGTGATATCACTTTCGAAACGGCACTCTCGGACGTATGTACCACGTTCCCCGCTGTGCGTCACTCATCTACGTCGAACATCGCGCGGACGATAAATTCCGCGTATCGTAGCTCACGATCGCCGCCGCGCCGTCGATCTATTCGCGCATTATTGTACGTGTATCGAGTCGAGTAGATCGATAATTATCTCACATGCGACCATTTTTTTTTAGAGGTAAACTTTCATTGTTCTACGTGGAACTTGGAGACGTGTCCTCGACTTAATTTTGGATAATAAAACTCCCTACATGCTCGATCTTATCTGTCGCGCGAAGGTTTTCTCACGAACCTTCGCGGCTCGATTTCTGACTTAATGACATTAGATCCGTGAAAGGAAAGAGAGAGAGAAAGAGACAGAAAAATAAAGATAGATGTTGATGGTCTAAGTACAACGCGACGTGCAAACGAGAACGAGAGAACGGTTTTTCTTCACCGCGGCTTTTTCGCGCCGGTCTCGACGCTAATATTTTTTTCCTCCTCTCTAAAGCTCGAATGGCAAGAAATAAAGGAGATCGTAAGCGAAACAGGTTACGGTCGTGGCTTAAAATTAGACTCGGTGTACAAGCGCGCGCCCGATTCATTTGCGACGGCTCGTATTCATGTTCCTTCTCCCGGTCACTCCGTTTCACCGCGGGAACAAAGGAAAGCCAACGAGCCTGAAAGCGAGACGGGGAGGAGGGAGCGAGAGAAAAAGGAAGTACGCGACACGTACGTACGCAACGCGCGCGCGCGCTCGTTTCGTGCGTGACGAAAGGGCGCGAAAGGGTCACGAAGACGCAGATGTTCGCTCGAGGTTTGCACACGAGATTTTACATACGCCTGCCCGCGACGTAATTCCGTAATCCCGTAATCAAACCGTCATAAAAGGTTTCGGCGTTCACACGTTCCGCCTGCGCCCGGTGAGATCGCCTCGTTTTCGCGGCGCGAAAGAGGCGAAATATCGCGGGGCGCAGAGTGAGGCGCCACGTAACATGGAACGCGTCTCAATTTACTGCGTAATTCTCGCGCAAATCGACCATTATCTCGCGGTATCACTGTTCGTAAAGATAAAATTTTATTGCTCGTGGAATTTTGAGATGTGCTCTCGCTTTTATTTTGCGGTGTATTTTACACGCTTGATCTTATCTATTATACGAAGGTTATTGCACGAGCCTTCGAAAAATTACGTTACCGTTACTTAACTCAGAGGAATTAATATTGTTTGAATTACAGTGAGTTAGAGAAAGTATATAGGTATAAGATGAGTAAACGTGTAATTTTGTGAGTTAACGAGAATCTTATAAATGAGGGAAAGGAAAATACTCTGGGCTAAAGACTCAACGCAATTAAGGGAGTATTCTGGTTTAAAAATATTTTTTAGGAATTTTTTGTAGGAAAACGAATAACGTTAAACTTTGCATGTTCTTTTAGTCTTATTTTAAGAATATATTTTTATTTGCTAAATAACAAAAACGCTTTTCTTTTTTACGTTATATCTTGGTCACTAGGAGCTCGCAAAAAAAAACGCAATAAACGGTGCAAATGATTAGGTGTTCTATAGATACTTATACATAAAATGCATACAATGAATGCAACAACTAAATGCATAAAATGATTTAGCTGTTCTAGATATCTGAAGCGCAAAAACTAAAACTTCTTATTCAGGTGAAGTGTGGCTAGTGACCACGGGATATAACATAAAAAAGAAGAGCGTTTTTGTTATTTCCTTTTTTCGTTTTCCGGCGAAAAGACCTGAAAAATACTTGTTTACGACCTTTCAAACCAGAGAATATGCTCTTAAGGAGACTGGAAGGTCAGATTGCCGGGAAATTATGCTTGTTTTTGACAATGCTTTGTGATAAACTGAGTAAATGTGCGAGAGTGAAATTTTGAAATATATTTATACCACATGTAAAGAGTAGAAAAACATATTTTATATTAACAAATACTTATATAAATATACAACATATGACTGAAGTATACTCTGATTTTTTTCGAGTTCATCGTTTTGCAATATCTCGACTCTCGGTGGTCTGATCAGAGCAAATTTTACCTAGAAATCTTGAGGAGGATTGTCATTATCTGATAAACCACTACAAAAAAAAATCGAATAAAAATTAACAAAATGGCAGCTGTTATTAAAAAAGAATTTAAAATTTTCAGTCCTTTTACAATAAAAAAATCAATATCGCGAAATGAAAAATTTTTGCGGGGTTGTTCACCTGAGAGCCAGATAAACAAACTATTGCTTTAAAATTTCAAATCAATAATAAGCTTATATATAGTTTCGGAGAAATCATTGCAAAAAGTTAAAAAATAAAATTTGGGAAAATACGTGTTTAAAGTTTAAGTACATATCAATTAATGATACTTACTTTATACAAAGGAATGTTAATACTTTCAAAAAATAAAATTTAAGAAAATTGAAAATCCCCTTAAGCTCGTTAAAAAAATATGCGTTAAAAAAATATTATTTGCTATATACATGTTTATATTAGACTGTTTAATTTCAAGTAATAAATTTTTAAATAATTAGTTAAAAAAAATTTAGTAATAAATTGAAGTAGGAAACGGTAGGAACGTTTCAAAGGGGAGAATTATGATTCTCTAACATCGCTATGGAAGGGACAATGAAATTGCCAACTGTAGCGTCTCTTTTGAGTTCCATGAAAGTTCCACAAAAGTCACAGATGGAGGCAACTCACAGCCCCCGAAAGATACGGGGAAAAGAGACCTATATTATCCCCCTGCCACATATCACTCAACCCCACATCCATCAATCCACAGCAGCTGAACTCGAAATAGTTTTATAGGAATGCGAGGTAGGAATCTGTGGCGAAGGGTAATTATAATTAATGAACATTTTACGCAACATATTTCGTGCTGTCCGATAGTACATTGAAAGTGCACCCGGGACAAAGATTGATGATGTGTTTCGAACACGTACACTTTTTGTACGACACATGTTAAATCGTATATTTTCGGGATTATTCAAAATATTTTACGTACAATATTTTAACCGAGATGAAGAAAAAACAGGAATATATATAGAATTAACTTGAAGAAAAAGAAACAGTTCCGATATTTCTCGAGTGTTGCGCAAACTGTCTTGCCCTCGTAACATCTCTCTCGCAAAAAAAAAAACGTAAAAACATTGAACGTGACCCGATTCACTATAGGTTATTCTTAGCGGCGCGCACACTGGCGCTGGTAAAAGTCTTGTGACGCAGCGTGTCAAACGCATATTCGTGTGCGGGCGTGCGTGTGCCTCTGACCGAGTGGCAGCGTGAGAGTGACGTAAGCCCGTAAGAGAGATCTGAAAGAGTTAATTCGTCGTCGACCATCGCCTAAACGATACGCCTGCCTACACTATACTCATCTGCGTTTTATCGTCTTTAGGCTGTAAAAGATAATTGGATCTCGGCGTTTCACTATTATTGACTTGCGTTATTCAGCCCGGCAATGAAAGAATTACCTGAATCTTCATCAAAATTTAACGCCAAGTTACATATTTGATTCAATTAATTTAGTTTCTAAGGAAAAACTAATTAACTGAAAATACTGAAAATTGAAATTTCTCTCAGTTGTATAAAAGCTCCTCCCTCTCTTTTTCTCCCCCATTCTCTCTCTCTCTCTCTCTCTCTCTCTCGTATAAATGAGAAAAATTAAGAGTTAATTTTGTTTTACCTTAGACCGCAAGCTTTGTGAATCTGTACCAACTCACTACGAGACACTGAACGCTGTCGGAAGTCTTGTCCGCGCGTGCGCGTGTGCGATGGAGGAAAAAAGAATCTGTCAAAGGAACGTTTCTCAGATTAGAGATTCGCCTTTGTCTCACGGCGCTTTTCAGTGGAGCTTAATTAATTTTTTGTTCGCTCGTCGCGGCTTAACTCAATTAATTAGTCGACTCTATGAAATCGATCTTTTTTAGCAAATTTTTAAGGAGTTATCTTCAGTCTATACAAGTTATATCTGTGCTACTGGAAGCGATATTAATAAATTCTGATTTAATACGTGGAACATTCTGGAGAGATTCCTCCAAACTATATTTTGTACCCATATAATATTAACTTTTGCGTCATCTTTTTGCTGCTTAATAAATTTATAATTTACGCAAAGATGATACTAAAGATAATGTTGCTTATCTTTTCTGGGTATACTGGGTTTTAAAAGGTTTAGTAGGTCATCGACAATTTCTGTTCTTTTATTTTCGTAATTTATTTCTTGACGTTACGCATATATCTAGTTACACAAAGACATTGAATGCGAGCAAAGGAGAACTGCTTCTCCTTTCCAAACAATGTACACAATTTAGCATATATTGCGATTATAATGAGAACTGTTATCTTATTTCAAGAGCCGGACAAATAAAATGTTCAGCACAAAACGAGTCGGTAAATATCGTGAATATTTACACACTGCAGTCTTTCTCCATTATACATTCTTGTTTCGGAGATATCGTGATGACTCTCTTGCGCGCTCGACCCTGACTAAAATAGTCGTTATCTCCGAATAAGATAAAAGAGTTAATTTTTATCTATCGGTCATTTTCTGATCCATGAAATCGATCCCTCGCCGAGCGATATCTTAGGCGCCTGGACCGAATCCACGTTTCCGGGTGCGAGGAGAAATATAACCGCGGCAGCGTTCGCCGCGCGCCGCAAGAAATTTCCATGCAAATGTTTCGTGATCGATATCCACCGCCGACGCCGATCGCGGCACCTTTCTCCGCTCCGGGTTCCGCACGCACACCGCCCGCGCCACCCTGCCGTTTCCCGTCACTTTTCCCGTTGTGTGTTCTTCGAGCGGGTGTTTACTCCGGAGGAACAGCGGGAGCGTTTCGCCCGGCGCGGCGCCGCGCGCCGCGTGGCGTACACAAATGGAAATTTCCGAATCAACAATTTAAAGCCGTCTACTCGTTTAATTAAGGGTTTCGGAATTTCTTCGGCCGTTAGAAACCTCGATTTATTTCCCTCGCGGAGATAAATAAGTACGAAAGCGAACTTTTGTTTTAAGTCCGCTGGGTGATAACGATGCGTCTTGAAGATTCTTCCGAATTCTTCTCAGTTTTTATAATTACATATAAAATATCCATAATTTTTCTCTTATTTACAATGCAGAGAGCCTCTGAGATATTAATATAAGAAAAGTAAGTAATTCTTTATGAAACAATAAGTACAAAAATGTAAAATGTAGAATAAAATATTTTTATGCACTTTGTTTTCGAGAAAAGTGATTTTGGAAATCGCTTTTCTATTATACTTGAACAATTTCTAAGAGTTTTGGTGGTCTTGTCATGTATCGTCTCAGTTGTTAAGATACATATGAAAAGATACAACATTATACATTAAAAAAATAAAAATAATTTTAATTTTATAATTTTTTCAGTAACTTTTTAAATTATTTTTAATCTACATATATAAACAAATGTTCTGACTGACTGACCGACTGACAGATTGACTGACTCATCATCGCCCAGCCCAAACCCCTAAACCTAGAAACATGAAATTCGGGGAGTATATTCCTTTCATGACGTAAGCACCCACTAATTGTAAGAAGCACCCACTAATTTTTAGAAATTCGATCCGTAAGGGGGTGAAAAGGGGTAAAATGTGTTATCATAGCGAAGCGAGTATCAAGCTAGTATAATATAATATAAAATAAATAAAATATAATTTATATATTTTAATAACGGTTGAGATAAATTCGATATAAATCATTCAAGCTTGACAAAACAAGAATACGTTATTGATTTTCCAATTTTTAAAATTTCATTTTTCTTGAAAATAAATACAAGAAAGTTGCAAATTTTATCCTATATTCTTTTAATTTATGTACTTTTTCATGAGAAATCTTTCCTTTTCCGATTGTACCATCAGTTCTAGAATATTATATATAATAGTATAAATATAATATTTGCGGTATATAATATTATGATATGACAAGGTAAATGTGTATTACGCGCCATTGATTTTTCTCGTTGCTATTATTATGCGCCATTGAATCCCCATCTATTGTACGCAACGTGTGCAACGGGTGTCTTACCACACCCATCAGTTTCGCGTGGAACTTAATTGTTTACTAGGCGCAGCATGTGCTTGACCAATATTTGCTTGACTGTCGCATGTAATCAGTACCTCGGCCTTCGGAAACATTTCCCGAGCTAAAAATAGTTGTTACATTAAATTTGGTTTTAATACGTGCTGCTCCATCGGTGGGTGGTACACGCCGAACTTTTCATTCAGGCCATTTGATATTTTGAATATAAGCAGATACATTATTATTACATACATTATTTTGAGCACAAGTACATACAATATCATACAATATCATTACAGTATCATTAATTCATATGCATAATTAATATGTATAAAGCAGTTGTCACATCATGTACTATATCGGTGCAACGTGTTAATATAATATGTCTTTTTCATTGTCACAAAAAAATTATTTAATTATACATATATACTTTCTCTTATTCTGTTCTTATTTTTAACGCACTCTATACTTCCAACAAATCAATATTGTAAGATTCAGTACCACATACAACGTTTTATACAGTAATATGTATATTTGTAAAAAAAATTTAAATTAAATTAATCGAATTCGCGTATAGAAATATAGGAAATAGGTGTGGAGTAATTATATTTACTGGCTCGTTCGCCGCCGATACATTTATCACCCTCTCGCGCACTGTGCCCCTGTTGCATTATATCGAGATCTAAGTGTAATTCGTCGCGGCGTGTATAACGCGTTTTCGTTTAACGAGCCGACAAATGGGGCCCTTTGCAAAATGTCCCATCGCGTCGTCGTGAGAGAACAAAAAGCCTCTCTCTTCCCTGCCCTCTCACCCAACCCCGTAGCTGCCCTTGGCTGTGCGCGCGAGCCCCGCGGCCAACATCTGTTACCCTCTGTCGTTAATTGTTATTGCACGTACGACGGTGCACGTTGCCCGCAGTGACGGCCATTAAACTTCCCCATTACATTATTGCCGAGTCGGTCGACGACGACGGTCGGTTCGAGGCTCCTTCTCGGTCGACGAAGAGCACTTTTAACGGCGCGAGCACTTACCTAGGAGGCGACGATTTTCCCGGTGCTAAAAGCATGATTTACACACGCCGCGGCCGCGCGGATTAAAAATGTGGCCGCGAGCGAGCGGTTACGTAAACCCCCATGACATCCGACACCCCTGCAATGCCCTGCATGAATCGTCGCGCTGCGCCGTCGCTGCTAACGCTGCTTCCACAGAAATAGGTGACTGACTGCAGGCAGATGCTTTCGCGTGTATACATAAATGCCCGTTTAACCAAACGCGCGCGCGTTTATTTTTGGTCGCGCTTTGGCGGAGTGCGCGCCTTTATGACGACGTCTCTCTCGCTTTTTTTCTCTCAGCAGATTATTTCTCTCGCCATTATCGTTCTTACATTCGTATCGATCATTTGGCAAAGTATAAACGTACTATCCAGTGTTTGCCGTAGCTGATTTTAAAATAATCTAAGATGAAGATAAGATGAAAATCCGAATCTTAGATGAGATAAAGATGATTTTCTTTTAATTAATCTAGATGAGATAAAAATATGAGATAATTGTCGCTGATTTATACAGATAATTTTTTAGATAATTTTGAGTTTATGAGACTATTCATAAATTACGCAGATTATAATAAAAACAGTATTCATAATTTAGTTTGAGTTTTTATTTCTCAAAAATAACAGTTTTTCGAATGTTTTGTCTAAGCAGCTTCGGCAGAGTGTGCACTGATTTGCTGTGCTAAACTAAAAAGACGCTTTACTGGGACTGACGGTGAGATCATATTTAAGAAAAATATTTTTAACATTTGGAAAATTCGTAAGAGATTGGAGTTTCTCCGATTTAGATTCTAAATACGAAAGTGCTTCGATGCCACTAATAATTGTTTGTTTATTATTCTCTTTTTTTTTTAATATCAACTTCTAATAGTAGCGGAAAGAAAGACATTTGATCTGTTTTCGAGTGTAATGACATTCTTGCAGTATAAATAATCTACTTCTTTTAAAAATAGGTCTTTACACAATTTTATAGGTACATATAACGTTCTGGAATCTAATTTAATTTAGACGGCGCTAAAGAAATAGCAGAAAGAATGGAAATCCTACTATCTTAAATAATTTTTAGATAAGATGACGTGATTTTTCATCTAAGATGAAGATGAATATACTTTCTATTTTTTCATTTAGATGAGATATAAGGATGATGCCATTATCCGGATAATCATCTAGATATCTAGATACTGGTAAACACTGCGTTCTATATTTATAATGAATGAAGATGACATTTAAATTAGTTCTGGCTATTAGACACATTATTGATCCAGAAGAATACGTCTCACGATCGTTATGCCCCTCAATTTCTAATAATAAATGCATAGATAACTTTGCCTGATTTAACTTTGTAATAGATTTTTTATTCGTTTTCTTTTTTCCATTGCAGGACGATCTATTTGTGGATCAGGCATGGAACCTGTCACAACGATTGCGCGGTACAGTTAAGGTAAGTGATCTTTATATATTTTATAAGAGTGTTATGCGCTGCCGACTATAATTAAATTAATTAATTTGTATTTTGCAATCAAGCTTAGTCGCGCGATTTCTCCAACTTTCGCGATCTCTTTTACGCGACGAGATTAGATTTTGTTTGCTCGCATCACTCGATCATGTAAATCAATCCATTTCTCGGATCGTAGCATATGATTTTAATAATTAATAACACGTGTCAGATAATTTTAATTAGGTAATATATTCAACTGCACACATCGAGTACGGCTCAAGTGATAATCATAATGACCTAATCAACTTAATGTATGGTATAATTGTGTAATTGATATGCTTAGTCGCACAGCGAGAGAAAGGGGAGGAAAAGAGAGAGACAGAGATTTACTTTTCGTTATTTTTACGTAACAACGAGACTTTCTTTATCGTCTAAAATTGAAATTACGTGTGGATCGTTACGAGCGAAATTCGTTGGTATGGTCCAAAATACGGAATTATGGGGCTCCATGGAATACAAGCGGGATCGAAGGAGGGTCGCGAGAGAATTTATTTCCCATTGGGAATCTGCTTAAGACTATCATTACCGAAGTGTTAAGCTGGATCTAGAAAAGCTCCTCGTGTTGCAGCTGCCGTCGCCGATACTATTTAATTGCATAATATGTCATTTGAAGGGCTTGTGGTTAATAAATCCACTTCAGATTGTCCAGTTGATTGTGCTGTAATGATTAAACAAATATAATCGCGTCGGATAGCAAAAGGGGAATATAAAAAAATTATTTATATCAAACTTAAATTTTTTTACGTATGCCTGATTTCAACGACAGCTTTTATTCTTTACTCGAAATGGATTACTTTATTTCATATAATTATAATTTGGTTATTAAATTTTAATTCAAGAAAATGAAATCTAGAAATCTGCAGTAGGACAAATATTAATAAAGTGGTTAATTGCCGTTTTATAATTGGCATAGACCACTTTGAAGCATGGTTAATTAAGAGCTATCCTCTTATTTCGTATTTTATAAATGAAATCGTCGGATTAAATGCGATACTGGAAGTTCGTATTAGTAGGCAAAAGCTGAACTGGCAATCGATAGCCTTCGTATTTTATTAAACCAGCCAGCGCTTTATGTTGTCTTACGTCTTGCTCATGAAACTTTGATGATGGCTTAAAAAGAAGGTAGATGGCTCTTTTATAAAGATTAACTTCGCGTTCGGTAAGATCTTCTTAGGAAAACGCAGCAGTTTGCTTAACTTTGTTTATATAACGTTATGTATAGCGGAAATCTAGATACAAATATATTTTTTTGGTCTGCCTCCTTTTGCACCATTTTTTAAGGAATTTCTTTGGAGGTGTTTGAAATCTTGTAAAATTTACGGAGTCTACGCTAAATTTTCGAGCGTGCACCGCCAAGACGCAATGTATAACGTTCTATTTACACGCAACTGTTCTGCAATAAAGTAATTTTAATAGACGTTAATGTCCTCTAATATTTCACGAAGGTTTCCAGCATTGTAGATAGTGAGTTAGAAAGACGTTGAACTGCAAAAGCCACCAGTTGGACCGAGGGTAATATATTTTTTCGAGAAAGCCGAAGATCAACGGCACTTTCCAGTTGCCTGCGACTAATTCGATAAACGGATCGGCCAAGTCGCGATCATTAGTTTCTAGGAGAGAAAGAGAGCGCGCGCGTCTCTTTCCGAGCACCGGAAGCAGCCTTCTGGTCACGTTCGAGGCAGGCTTCGGGATATTCCACGTTCCCAATCGAATCAAGGAATCGCCGGTGGTAATTTACGGCTTCGACGGTTACTCCTTCTCTTTTTCTTTCGTTTTTTTTTTCTTCGTTTTACACCGGCGCGGCGCGACGGACCAATCTGCAGCCGACGATAGTCGGTCGCTTCTGCGTTGCTTCATTTCTCGATGAGACTGTCTCAATATTCTAACGGTTGTTGGAGCATTCGTTCGTTAATAACGGCGATCTCCGGATTCGCCCGTCGAAATGTCTTCATCCCCCTCCTCCCCCTCGCAGACTTTCAATTTTCTCGGCCATTCGCTTCCCTTGACTCCTTATGCGCCCCGGCGACTCTCCGACACGAGCTGAGGCGAGACGAGGCGAGGCGAGACGACGCGGCGACGACTCGCGGAATAGCCATCGCGGTTCAACGAACTCGCTGATGAGAGAGAATCTCCAACCCTTTGTTTCATCGACGGACTTTTTGTACGGGCGCACGATAAAACTCGGAATTATCAAACGCGGCGGGTCCGACTTCGCACGCGCGGTTGAGATCGCTGATATAATAAGGATCATCGAGTTACGTCGCTCTCTCACGGATCAAAGGGAAATTTTTATTTCCAGAATATCAGACCGCTCTCTGTACGCGCACGTACGTTATATCAAAGGTACTAATTATCCCTTTAAGAAAACACAGACAATCGCGGTTTTATTATTGGATTGGGATGAGAAATCCCATATGGTGGTAGTCGCGTGACTACGTTACTGTCGTTATAATCTCTGTGGTTATCAAGTGGTATGTTTGACACATATGTATAATTTCTTGTTGTAATATTAATAATATATATTCTAGATAATTTTTATAAATCTCTGAAAAGGGAAAATTTTGCGATGTGGATATATAATTTATCTGAAAAAGCGGTATTGTGTTGTATAGAATCAAATCAGTCAGAGATTCAAGGAGGTTTGAGGTGTTAACGATCACAAAATTTACGCTATTGGCGGTTATATATTATTTCTTATTCTACTAGAGCAGACTTATATCGGGTTTCTTATCAACTAGGCGCTTTCCTTGCTCTTTTCTTTCTTTCGCCGGTTACTCATCTGTTTTATTATCCGAGAAATTGAGGAACATAACGAAATACGTAGCGCCCCTCTCACACACACATACACACGTGCGCACATGTAACGTAAAATATAAGATGAAATCTATCCTCTCGCTTATCCGTCGAAATGGCGCTGGGGTGCGTTTGATACGTCAAGTGTCAGTGCACCCTGTCGATAACAGCGGTATAATCGTAATAAATATAGAGGGTGATATCGATATTTTGTCGATTTTTGTTCGTCCTCGTACGAAATCTTTTTCTGGATGTCGTCTCGAGTTGTCTTGCACTTATTAGAAAGAATTAAGTAAGCGCGCGGGTTAAATGAGAGCCAGATGCAGTAGTACAGAGTTAATGCGCGAACGTTCTTTTAATTATTAGAATAATAATATTTCTATGTATTACACATATTTTTCCCCAACGTACGTCATTTATGTGCTTAACCGATTACACGTATTTACACACGGCAGATTGTAATTATTTAAATCTTTTGCGCCATTATACTGCGTATTATTTGTTAGAAAAGAACGTTGCAGAAATGTTATTTCGCTCTTCAATTAAGCGGGCCCGGTGAAGGAAATTTCGTAGAAAAGCTAAATCAATTTTCTCAATTAATCTCGCACGCGCGGTCACGTATTTATAATACGCGCCGCATCCCCCGTGCGTATACAATTACGGGACGACTTGCGGGGAACGATTTAATATTGCATCCGAAATTGGCGAAGAGGGCAGGAAACAGGGAAGGGACCTTTCGTTTTGCGGCGGTTATTAAATTCTCGAAACCGCTTTTGGTTTATTTACGGCGGACGGGGCCGCAGGTAAATTTGAAATTCGCGGTTATTCGGTGTTACCTTATTCTCGCCGAAAAGTAATCAATTACTTGCCGGAAACTTTAAATCTTTCACACACACGAATCTTCACTGCTTGATCACAGGATAATTTCTCGAGTAAATAAACATTACTCGGCCTTTTGCAAGGACGCCATATATGCGAGAGGAGAGAGATTGCTTATTTAATATTTAATTATCGAGCATTGTCGAGAAATCTGCTTAGCCGCTCATAAATTAAAACCGAATTCAGAAGAGCTGGCAAATGAATGCATTCCCCCGTTACGCGTAATTAGTACCTCGATTTTATCAATCGATACACATACATGCGCGATTTGTATGAATAAATTACCATGAAATTAACGAATCGCAATGATTTTCGCATGAATCGTACACAATACATCCAGAGCTGATTATCCCTCCCAGCTTCACCATGCTCGCCTTTGACAGGTGATTCGGTACAATGAATTATTTCGGTTTTTTTGCTACGTCCTTATTGAGCTTTTTATATTCCGATATAAACTTTTATGAATCGCATAATTTATGCGAAATATGACTTTTTCGATTAAATTGAATTTTAAAGGAAAATTCTCTGTAAAAATCTTATTGAAATGAATATAAAAAGTATTATTTGCTTCACATTAAAAAAAAAATATCTCTTTTATATTACAGAAGAAAAGTTTTCATGACTAACTCGTTCAATTTATCTAGAGCAATTTTATTAATCCGTAAATAATAGCGCTTTGCTATGAAATAAGTTTCAACTAATCTAAAATCCACTTGCGAGTACGCAAGATACTTCGATACAGTATAACCGTGTTTTCTTTTCGAAATAAAATCGCTGGCAAACAGAGCGAATCGCTGGTCGCTGGTATAAGTGCAGCGCCGCGGCTGCTAGCTGGTAGTTTTTTAACTATTAAAAGGATTAAAGCGCGCAAACGAAACGGTGCTCGTCCGTGCGGGGGTCCTTCGAAAAGAGAGAAATATCGTTATTGCCTTTTTCGCACATTCTCCGGTCTCCCGTCAGTCACGCAGCGGTCACTGGGTCACCGTCCGTCCTAGCTACCGCTGTCCGGGCGTTATCCTGGTCACCTAGGGACGCGGGCGGCGGCGGCGATCGTCCTCAATCCTTCCCTCCCCCTCCTTGTCTGTCCACCGTGCTGCTACTATATGTTTGTATTTGCATTTGCATGTCCGACCGCGATCATTTGCATTTCCGCCGACGCGCCTGAACGTTCATAATGGAAACACATTGTGTCTTCCCGTTGTCCTTTTTCGCGTCTCTAGTGGCCACGCAACGTTGGTCCGCTTTTTCGCGCGGCGCGCATATAAAATACCGCTCGCGTGTGTGCATACGCGATTGCGAGCGCGAGCGCGTTAACGAGCGTATCTCGCGTGTTTGCACGCTCGCGACTTTGCGCGCCGTAAATTAAGCACGCCGCGCGTTTCCGCGATCCCCGACGACCGGCGAGCGATCGGGCTCTTTGATGAATTTTACAGATAATCGGTGCTTCATGTAATTAAAAATCGTCAGTACATATACGGGATACTCTGCATTTAACTGGATAGTTTCATGGACTCTTTGATGAATTCGCGACCAATCTTTTCCGAATAGAAAATTAAAATGGTAATTGTATCGTGCAGATTTAATAAGTTAATTATATAACTTTGGAAAAACAATTTTTTTCTTGCTTTTGTATAGAGAAACTGATGCAAGTTCAGTTTATTACTTCAAAGTCCAAGATATTTGAGAATCAATTGTTGAAAGATTGTAGCGTGCAAATATAATATTGAAGAGAACGCACTTTTGGAATACAATATTACGCATATTTTACAATTAAATTATCTTTTTCCTCTCTCTTAAAAAATGTAGCGGCTGATTAATTGACGCGTTTAATACTTCACTCTTAGATTACGCGCATTACGGCAACTTAATTAACCGGGCCGACACGATGAAGGCAACTCTGCTCGAACTAAACGAAAAGCAAACGAGTCGGTATACCTTGCGAGCAAATGGTTGCGCGCATCGTGCGCGATTACATGGTAGCGTAACGTACGCATTCGACCGAGCGGTACATTACATATGCTCACGCGACTTGATGTGACGCGGTGCGGCGCGACGCGACGTCGCGCGTCGCACCGTGTACGGGCATCTTGCTGCATCTTGCTGCACATACACCGATGTATATATATTTCATGCGGAACACACCACGTAACGGGCATTGCTCGCAAACTCTCGTACATCTCACCGCACAGACGCATATAGGTTGCGATACGCTAATAATCTGACGCAAAGTCTTCTGGAAAAAAGTACCATCCATTAATTAATGAGTTTTTATATTTGTAAACTCTTTATAGGTATCTAAGTATGAAATAAATGATAACAATGATATAAATGTGAGTTTTTACATTTATTATCTATAAACAACTAAATTAAACAAAATAAATACGATGTTGTGTTGATATTATTTTTGACACTTTAGAAAGTTTAAATTACAGAACTTGAAATTTCAAAAACTCAATTTAGAGAATTTAGGAATTTCATATTCGCCAAACAATCCGTTCAACATGTACGATAGCAACCGGGTAATATCAGCCTTATATCAATGTGTAAGCTAAACTAGACGAAGGTATAGCAGGCAACACGGAGCAATGGTTGCCATTAACGTGTTCCAGTACACCAGTGTGTCTCGGTGCCGTACTTTCCGCTCATTCATGCCCCCGTTCATTACTCCCACGGGAGACGGAGCGTTCCCTTAATTTCGCGTCTGCGTGGAAGCTAGCGCGAGGTGCCTCTCCTCCCACATCCCTCTTTCCCGTCCAGTTTCCCCATCGGTTTCTCTTTGCTATTCTGCTAGCACACCGACGTATACCTACCTTATCCTACCAGCCACCGATGTATCTCCGCCACCCTTTATCCCCCGCCGTCATGTTTGCCCTATCTTTGCGGCTCTCTTCCATCGTTATCCACCTCTTCTTCGGGCCGCGCATCGTTTCGTTCCTTTGCCGCCATTCTCTCGCGTACAAACTTCCCCTTCCTTTTTTTTTTGTTTCACCGAATGCTCTCTTTCTCTTCCAGCTTCTGATTCATATCGCGGATCTTCCCTTCTCCGTCTCTTCGTTATTGTTGTTTCGACAATTCTCAGTTTTGTCATTTTTAACCTTTTACGCTTCATTTCCTTGAAAGGTCATGCTGATCCGCCCGCCTAATAATATGATTTCTGCTTTTTTCGTTCCCTCCAATCGGCACGCACGCCTTTTGTCGTTTTATATTCCTCGCCTCGGCATTTTATGTATATAGGAGTCTCTTTTTGAACTTGCGATGAACCGCGCGATGATCTCGATGTTTAAATATGCATAAGAGCCTCTATTTGAAATTGCGATGAACTATACGATAATCTTACGTGTTTTGAATATTGCCTATTCACCCACCAATTTCTGGTTTCAGACAATAAGTATTGCTAAAAAATTGTATACAAATTTAAGTGTAGGTTGATGAATACGTATTGTATATATACTGGTTGATCGTGAAAAAAAGATAACTAAAAGGAATCCAGTTTGGAACACAATGTAACAAATGTAGGAACGCTGCTATCAAAGTCCCAAAATCAGTGGTGCCATCAGGTATATAAGTATGCATACAATCACTGCCGTTAATAGTTGTTGTGCTAGGTAGGCGAAATAGTCAGTCGTTTGTGTCGCCACGTTCCGTGTAGTACTTCGCGTACTTCGCGAATTGTCATGCCTGTATTAGAACGTGATCGGGCATTACTCGGCCTTTTAATGGACCTGGAGCGTGCAGTATCCGTTCGCGGAGCAGGTTGGACCTTTCGTCAAGTCGTGGAACAACTTGAATGGGAGTTGTCCGTACTCCGTCAGTGGCGGCAACGGTGGGAAGAAGGAAATGTCCGAAGTTACATTTGGAGTTATGGACAGCTTGGACGCACGCAAGCGTGTCAAAACCTGCCCGAGGATCTCCGAAGGGAAACTGCAGCAAATCGAACATCTGCAGGATCCGTAGGAATATGCATCGAACCCGCTACCGCCTCAGGATTGATCACACGCGATCATTTCTTCGAAGCAAGATCGCGATCACGGACTTCCCTGGTACGATTCTCGCCGTTCTCCCGTCACCATGCACGCCCGCGGCAATATCGGGAACGGAGGTGGAACGCTGATTGGCGGGTGGCATGGCGAACTGTGACCTCGGGAACGAGTGACAATCGTGTACGCGTCCGAGAGAGACCTTACAGTCAGCGGCTGTTTCTTCTGTGCGTACGCTCACGGCGTACGGGACTCGTGACGTGTATCATTATCTACAATTCTCGCTCGCATTTCCTGTCTGTAGAGGGTGATGTCTGGGTTTCGTACGTACATTTTATCATCCAGCTAGTCTTAATCCAGTTTCTGCACGAGATGGAAGATGTGGTCTTTCAACGAGATGACGCTCGTCTTCCGGAGGCTCTTTATCAACTTCCCTGGCCATCATCCTCGCCGCGTCGCCCCCCGATCGAGATGTATGCTGGTGTGCGAAATTGGATTGGATTGCGTATCTTCTGCGTTCTGTCATCGGCGACAATCCTCGGGCAGTTGCGAAGTTTTCCAGATGAATCGCACTGACAATTCGCAAGACTCTTACTATATACCTTGATCGCGTGTATTTTCATTGTATAATGCATGTCAGAATGCAGATTTATTTTATAGTGACAAAATTATTATTATTATTGACTCTAATATTTTAACTAATGTGCTATTCTGTGTATAATAAACTTTGAGTTTGAGATCATTGATCATTAATCGTTAATCGGATTATTTTTCCAATTTTACAAGTTTCATAGAGTTCTATATGATGTTCTTTTTTTCATCGATGTATAGATATTGTAATTAGTCATATTTCTCGACTAAAACTAAAAAAACTGATAATGATAAACATTCTACTTCGAGAGAACTTAATTGATCGCTAAAAGATCGCATGGAGAGTTCTAAATTAATTTTCTTTTCATATTTTAAGAGTTCAGTTTCAAGTTCGAACTAATGCATATCTATTTCTCTTTCCTTCGATTTCTTATTTTTGTACCTATTTTCTGTGACTCGATAATATTATACTTGTTTCTTATTCTTGCTACATTTAGTTTATCTTTTTTGCTTTAAACTTATACTATGGGAGCTCTTCGTGATTTTTCGTTTTTTTTCCCCTCCTTTTCCAACTTATCGATCTATCACCATTCTCCGTCTCTCTTCTCTGTACTTCTCGTAAGACGGGTTTCCCCCTTTATCCGCAGAAGTTAGGCGCCAGTACTTACGGGCCGTTAAGCTGCAGACAGCATAAATAAATACGCGAATTCGGTTAGCCGGAAATTACGGCGAACGCCGGAGAAAGGAAGGAGACGCGGAAAAATTCCGGAAAAGGGTGAGCGCTGGGCAAACGAATTCTCGAGGGAGCGTGTGGTTTGTGCAGAAAAAAAAGTCACTCTTGTGCGTTTGAAACGACACCAAAAGTAATTAATATAATAGCTATAAAACAACGTATCTAAAACGTTAAAAATAAATGTTTTAGTATCAGCAGATTTATCTGTTTTCGGTGCCAAAGAAAAAGACAAAGTTGATCCTTGTTGGTGAAAATTTTAAGACAACAAATTATATGTTTTGATTGTAGCGTAGACAAATTTTAAATATAGTATAAGTGTCATGGAAAAAAAACACGTACTTATAATCACGTTAAAGCCTCCTATCACGAGGTTAATATGAGTTTCGCCCGTAATGCATCATGACCTCGCGCGATGTAAATGCATTTGCAGCGGAATGCAGTCGCGATTCTCATATTGCGCGGGATAGCCGCGATATTAGACGACGGACGGTGATGTAAATAAAATGACGATCTGCGAGATCGATGGCACTAGACGGGCGCGGGCGGGCCAGTTCCAACGAATGCGTTCGATTGAATTTCAGTTCTCACTTACGCAATATATAGATTGATACGCGCGGTACTCGACCGGGCGTTCATCTGCAATTTCACCGGAACAGAAGCCGAATGAGCGAGCTAGCGTTGCCAATGCGCATCGGTCAGATTCTATAAACACTCTGTTCTATCGACACTCCTCTCGTGATTTCCCTCGGCGAGGTAGTTCGAACGTGTTGCACAAGCGCGAATCGGTCTTCCGGGTACGATGCAGGAGCAGATCGGAATGATTCTTCAAAGCTTAATCGCTGATAAATAAAAAATAAATGAAAGACCAAGACTTTATCTTCACGAAATATTGTAATTTTTTTTTTATTTGATTTGATCAAAAGAAAGTAATAAATAAAATATTATTTGTATTGTGCTTCATGAAAATGTCATAATTTAATATAAAATAATAACAAATTACTCTCTTTGGCTATTAAGCAATATTCATCCAGTGTTATTCTATATATGAATTAAAAATGTGTGGTATATAATAATTGTATCTCCCTAAATTTGATGATCGAATGAATATTAATAAGAACGTCGGCTTTCCCGATCCAATTTCACATTTTATCTCAGCGTGTGAAGTGTGAGAGGGACGTGGGATTTTTTCGTGAAATACACAACGCACACGCAGAACAGAAGCAATTTTTCGCGTGCGTGAATGGTGGCAAGAACGCTCTTGCAGCTTCATCAGAACTTCCGTACGTGTCTCGAGTTCGCGACTCTCTTTTCGCCGTTCTTCCAACCCTTTCCGCGATTCGGTCAGTTCTTCCCTGCCATATAAACGTGACTAACGACCAAGAAAAGGGCATGGCGTTGTCGAGGACACGCGAGAGCGAGATTTTGAGCCAAGTGTCGCCGCGACAGAAAAGCATCGTCCATTATATGTGCATGAATGTTACAAATGATAAGATGTATCCTCGAGCTCTATTGTATTTTTAACAATATATGTTATGAATAAATTCATTGAGAACATAAAGTGGTAACCGAGAAGAGGTAATCCAACATCAAGTAGCTTCGAATAGTCGAATAGTCTCGAATAAGAAAACAAATTTTTTGCAGAAAAACATGTAATTTTAAAAGTGGAGTTCTAATAAAAATTAACTTATTTACGTCTTTTTAAAGAACCTTGCCCATTTTTATTAAGTGATTTTGGGCCTTGAGCGCACACATTACTTGACTTTTATGTACATTTGTGTAGAGGAAGTTGAAATATAATAATAACATAGTCTCAAGTCTGAAAAAACGTGGGAAAAGATACTTTCGTGAGAAGTAATTTTTGCACATTACTATATGTAATATTAGCTAATTCTCACTAAAAATTTTGCACTATTTAACTTAAATATATTATAGTATCACTAATTTTATATAAAATAATATATTTTATAATATCGTTCAGGGCACTTTCCCGTAGTGACGGCGATAACAGACAAAACTTATAGTCTTTTTTTATAAAATCATTAATAATTTTTTTTTAAATTGAATCTTAAAAAATTTACTAGAAATTATTAGTCATGTTCAGAAGAAAGTGCAAAAGTCTATTACGTGCGAGTTATGCAGTTATCGTTAATTTTTTGCATTTGTTCGGAGGAAGTTTTTTACTAGCGAGTTTTTTTTACTTTGCAACGAGTATCGCGGCGACACTTGCGCACGTTCATGGCGCAGCTGTATAAACGAATGTGCGATATCATCGTAATAAAGAAATGAAGAAATGAGGGTGAATGTTAAGGGCTGACGCGGGTGGTGCGGCGAGAAGGTGGAGTCTAAGAATAAGTCTTGACACCGTCGTAGAAAGTGCAAGGTTAGATCATAGCCGGCGACAGACAGACGGATCCATCATGGATGGATGGATGGATAGCGGGCTGGTTGGATGGATGGGTACACGGTCGGAGGCTGGTCTCATAAAATATGCAGGCTGCAATCACGTCTCTTGAATGGAAAAGAGCGCGGACGAGGCTGAAAAAAAGTAAAAAGGGCGAAGGGGGCGACGGTGCATAGCTGGTTCGGGGGCGGGATGATGGCGTCGTCGGAAGCGGAGGACGAAAAGGGGACGAGAGGACGCGCCTCTATATATACGAAGTGCAAGACCTGCAATACTGCTGAAGCTGCGAATCCGTAGCCGGATTCGCTGTGCTTGCGTTAGCAAAAAATGTTCATAACTAGCCAATCCCACTGTGTCGCATTGTGTCGACGGCTGCATTCCGTGAATTTGTGTGTGCGTACGTACGTGTTTGTGTGTGTAAACGCGATACGTATTTTGGTCAAAGTCTCTTGACATCCGCGGGCACTTTACTGGTTTAAAAGTTGCGATATACCGATGGATTTTGATAAAAGGGGAAAACATGCAGGAAAGTTTCGTTCTAGTCATCGGACGTTAAAAAGTGGAGAAAAATAGTCGGGGATATTGCTCCTCTATCGACCACATGATAAATGGATAATTTTATCGGAGGACATACAGAGAGAGCGTTGACCGTGATTTTATGCCATAACTTTGAAATCTGATTCTCGAAATAATTCTAAAATCATTATATGACTATAGTTTGAAAGTTGAAAAAAACCGCTATTATAAAAATTGTCCAACAATTTCATATTAGAACGTACGAATAATGTTTGTATTCGAAATGTACTGCGTATATATTACTTATGAAAGGACTGCATTATCCAGGAAGCGTAGCGCAAAATTTCAACTATTGGTGAGAGTTCAAAGGATCAATCAACTCGATAATCCCCATGCTTTGAATTTGAAAGAAACCATTTAAATTGTAAATATCTGACCCAGATTCCCGCCGAGCGTGTGAGATGCTTTATAGAATCCCTACGGTCCCTTCAATCACCCGGATTAAAATTCATTGATTGGTTGTATTCGCAAAATATCACCACCGTAATAAAAAATCCAAAATCTTCAACCATCGCCCAAAGATCAGCATAATCAAATTTTATTATTGTATTATTTTTTCACGTTGTTTATTCGGGTTATTTTAAAATTCATGTATAGTTACATCATTGCATTACATCTATGCATCTCTGATTTTTTTTTCCAAATGGTGACGACCATATTGCCAAGATTTTTTTATAAAATATGAAAAAGCGCGTTAATTACGCGTGCAATTGTAAAATCGCCGAAGCTAAAATTGCATATTACATGCTTTGCGTTCCATCACGCTTCTTGAATTTTGCATCGCGCGCCCATGTACACATCAGTACAATTTTCACTACAAGCCC
>JASTWK010001955.1:0-21554 GCA_030770225.1 Temnothorax unifasciatus
TTTCTAGATGCTTCGTTGCACACGTCAACGTTGAATATTGCCATTTGTGCAAGCAATAAATATATTGTAAGTATATTAATAAAGGTAACGATGCGGCTACGTTTGCCGTTGAAAATAAAAAGATGAGGTTCAGAACTATTTGAATGGAAGATATTTGAGTACTTCTGAAAGTATCTGGAGAATACTAGGATTTTCTATTCACGAGCGCTATCCTCCAGTTGTTCATTTATCTGTCCATTTAGAAAATGGCAAAGAGTGTATTTTTACTGAAAGAAAATTACAGCAAGTTATAGAAAAATCCACCTCAAACCACTCTGACAGCATTCTTTGCTCTATGTGCAGTTGATAAATTTGCACAGACTTTGCTTTATTCACCAAGTACCGGCTTATTATAAATGGTCTAACAAAAATGGCAACGGAGAAAACGCCAAGATGTAGATGGTTGTCCAGGTATAAAGCGGGATACAGTATTAGGGCGAGTGTATACTATACACCCGAATTATTCAGAATGCTTTTATCTTAGACTACTTCTACATCACGTCAGAGGGCCGACGTCTTTTAATGATTTAAAGACGGTGAATTGATGAAATAATGCCCACTTATCGTGCGGCGTGTCAAGCCCGGAATTTGCTTGAGAGTGATACGCACTGGCGAGATACACTGTCAGATGCAGCTATTTCAGAAAGTGCACACAAAATGAGAGAGTTATTTAGCATTATGCTAATGTTTTGTGAAATGTCTAATCCTTTAGAATTATGGAATGCATACCGGACACACCTATGCGATGATATTTTACATCGGGTTCGACAGAAAAGTAAGAATAGTGAGGTTCAGTTCACAGAGGAAATTTTCAATGAGGGGTTGATTCTTATTGAGGACATAGTGTTCACTTATGGCGAAAAGTGCTTGAAAGAGTTTGGTTTGCCAGAGCCTCAGCGCAAGGATTCAAACATAGATAACCTACTTTACTTACAAGAAACAGTACACAATATCGACGATTTACAAGTATATCTGCAAGAAAACGAAGTGAAACTAAATACAGAACAAAAAATGGTATATGACGAAATAATAAATAGTGTCGAAGATAATAAGGGTAACATTTACTTTATAGATGCGCCAGGAGGTACTGGTAAAACGTTTGTCATTTCATTGATTTTGGCGAAAGTAAGAAGTCAAAAGAAGATCGCTATCGCGGTTGCTTCATCAGGCATAGCTGCCACTCTTTTAAGTGGTGGAAGAACTGCTCACTCTACTTTTAAGTTGCCACTGAATGTGTCCTTGGACCAAAGTTCGGTATGTTCCGTGAGAAAAAATGGTGTTACTGGTAAACTTCTCCAACAGGCATCTTTGATAGTATGGGACGAATGTACGATGTCGCACAAGTCGCATATAGATGCTGTCAATCGAACCCTTAAAGACTTGAGAACATCAGAAAAGGTAATGGGTGGGATAACATTTGTTTTTACTGGTGATTTCAGGCAAACTTTGCCAGTGGTGCCTAAAGGAACACGTGCGGATATTATGAAAGTATGCATGAAAAAATCTGAAATTTGGCAGCATATAAAAAAACTTCGACTGACTATTAATATGCGAGTTCATTTACGAGGAGACAAGAATTTAGAACAATTTGCAGAGATTTGCTTAAAATTGGTGACGGCTCTATCTCTATAACGCAGAATGGCTACATTAACATTTCTGATATGGTAGGAACTTGTGTCCGAACTATTGATCAAATTATTAACAATGTTTATCCAGATATTCAGAATTTAACACAAAAAGAAACAAATTGGCTTTGCGAACGTGCAATCGTAACTGCAAAAAATAAAGCTGCAGAGGAGATTAATGAAATAGTTTTACAAAAAGTCACCACCGAATGTAAAACATATAAGTCAATATACACAATGGTAAATGGAGATGAAGTCATCCACTATCCGATAAAGTTTCTCAACTCTCTTAACCCTGCAGGATTGCCTCCACATAAACTGAAATTAAAAGTTGATACCCCAATAATGCTGCTTCGAAATCTTAAACCACCACGGCTTTGCAACGGCACGAGACTGCAAGTTAAGCGTCTCATGGCTTACGTCATAGAAGTAACCATTCTGACAGGACCTGCAGCCGGTGAAATAGCATTAATTCCAAGAATACCTATGGTCCCTACGGATTTGCCATTTGCGTTTAAAAGGCTGCAGTTTCCTGTCAGAACGCGTTTCGCTATGACGATTAATAAGTCTCAAGGACAAACCTTCAAAGTAGTTGGCGTAGACCTCAGAAACGAAGTCTTTTCACACGGCCAATTATATGTAGGACTCTCACGGATTGGTTCAACAAAGGACCAAACAATACTGATTCCTGATGAGAGTAATAAAACTCGCAATGTTGTTTTCACAGAGGTTTTTAACGATTAAAAATTGTCTGAGAATTATAGAAGAGAAAATATTATTACCCTTCCCGGAAGAATAAAAACAATTACAATTACATAATGACAAAATTTTATATTGCATATTTACACTGTAAATACCATTGAAATTAACATTAAAAAAAAAAGCACAATAATGTCTACAAGACAGAAAATAAAATGTAAAAATTAAATAATATCGGAATTATATTACAACCAAAATGAAAAAAAGGTACTAATCCGTAATTCCAAATATATAATTAAAGCAAAGAGACAAATAATAATTTAAAAAAAAACGGAGAAATAAATATCTAGATCTACATAAAAATAATTAAAAATATTGAAATAACATTGAAATCATGGTAAATAAATTTAGAAGAAAAAAACCGAAAAAAAATTGTCGCGCAAAGAAATGAATAAAGTTAAAATGCATTCTGCGCAGGGCGCAGTAGTATTATGAAAATGCATTCTGCGCAAAGCGCAATAAAATTGTGAAAATGCATTCTGCGCGAAGTGCAGTAAAATTGTGAAAATGCATTCTGCGCGAAGCGCAGTAAAATTGTGAAAATGCATTCTGCGCAGAGCGCAGTAAAATTGTAAAAATGCATTCTGCGTTAAACGCAGTATACAATAAAATATATCTATTATAATCAGTTTAAATAACGAACAGAAATCAACAAAAAAGTTTTAATGATTAAAAAAACAAATTAAACGTTAAATAAAAAAAAACAGTGGATTAGGCCTACTAGGGATACCACGTTAAAAAAAACGCGCCTAACACTATACCTCCAAGGTGGTGTGGAAAATAGTGTATTTTCTCTGAGATATATAAAAGTTGAAACTTTTGAAAATGTGGAACACGAAAATGATTGCTTTTGAGAAAAAAATAGAACGTTTTTTACATAAAATTTTAAAAGTTACAAATTTTAATGCAGATTTATATATTTAAGTTTAAAACCAGACTCTTTATGAAACTCCTTTAAAAAAAGCGACTCCCGGGCGAAGCCCGGGTAATCAGCTAGTATTATATATATGTGTATATATATATATACTAGCATGCCCCGCCGGGCTTCACCCCGGATAACATGTGTATTAAGACACACAAATAGTCTCTCTCTCTCTCTCTCTCTCTCTCTCTCTCTCTCTCTCTCTCTCTAGAGAGAGAGAGAGAGAGAGAGAGAGAGAGAGAGAGAGAGAGAGAGGAGGAGAGAGAGAGAGAGAGAGAGATCTCTCTCTCTCTCCCTCTCTCCCTCTCAAAGAAAAGAAAAGAAAGAAAGCCTCTTTCAAAGAGAGAAAGAAAGAAGAGACTCCCTCTCTCCCTCTCTCCCTCCCTCCCTCTCTCCCTCTCTCCCTCTCTCCCTCTCTCTCCCTCTCTCCTCTCTCCCTCTCTCCCTCTCTCCCTCTCTCCCTCTCTCCCTCTCTCCCTCTCTCCCTCTCTCCCTCTCTCCATATACTCCATTACTATCGTACGCATAGCTTTTAAATAAAGTAAGTTAACTCTTAAAGCGCACACCTCCGAAAAATTACGTAAAGCGCACTGGGGGTATGAGATACCCCAGTGTCTGTAAGTATGTACTTTAACACTTTAATAATCTGTACAATATGTACTTCTATTTATCTCTTACTCTCACGCTCTCCTACTCCATTCTTCGTTCCAAATCCTTAGTTTTCCAAAACCTCTCTTTCTTTATTTACTTCTATTTTATCTCAATATCTTTCTCACTATTTTTCTGTTTTTAAATTAAAAAATAAATATTTATTGTAACTTTAATTATTAACCATAATACATTTTATTTTTATTTTAGCTTTAACTTACTTTATCTTCCCCTTCCTCTCCACGTTTTATCTTCCTGTCACAACCATATCGATTGACATCCGTTGTATTCACATCCGTTGTTAACTCTCAATTTCTCTCCTTCGCTATTTTAATAATCTGTACAATATCTGTACTGTCAGTTTTCGTTATTGACGTTTACCATAATATATGAATTTTGCAATTTTCAATATTGATTAATATATATATTTAATATGTGAATTTAGCGACTTTCGATATTGATTAATTAATTAACATATGAATTTAACAACTTGCTTTTCGTAAAAATTCGGTTAAATAAGAAAATACCAGTTCCCAAAAAGATCGGTAACGAAAAATTATACACTTTATGGCACTCCCTGGGAATTCCACAAAAATTCGAAAAACTTCTGATACCAATTTCCAAAAAAATCGGTGATAAAAAATTATACACTTTATAGCACTCCCCGGAAAATTCTACCCCTGTTTTATGTACAATTCTTTAAAATTTGATCAATTATTTCTCGAAAAATTAGAAAAATTAAAAAAACCGATTTCCAGAAAATCAATAACAAAAAACTATACACTCTATAACACTCCCCAGAAAATTCTACCCCTATTTCATATACTTTTAGTAAAAATTTGGTCCATTTAACGACCAAAAAAAAGGCTAATTCAAAAAACTTCTGATACCGGTTTCCAAAAAGATCAGCAACAAAAAATTATACACTTTATGGCACTCCCCGGGAAATTCTACCCCTGTTTGATATACAATTCTTTAAAATTCGGTCAATTATTTCTCGAAAAATTAAAAAAACCGGTTTCCAGAAAATCGGTAACAAAAAATTATACACCCTATAACACTCCCCGGGAAATTCTACCCCTATTTCATATACTTTTAGTAAAAATTCAATACATTGGTTTCCGAGATCATAGCGAACAAAAAAAAGGCTACAAACTCTGTGTCTTTATAATAATAGTATAGATAATATTCAGCAAACACAAATTTTTTTACAGATGATTATATAAGAGCATTAGATAAGCTTGCTCAAGCAGAGGAGACATCGAACTTAGAAGATTCCTATTTTGTAAATTTAACAAATGTGACAGCCGCTGCCAGAAAAAGGAGGCAAGAAAGGAAAAAAAAATTTTTTTCTAGCAGTAGTGACGATGAGAGTGATATACAGCAATGTAAAACAAATAAGAAAAAACCTATGCTTCAAGGTTGTATTTGTGATTACAATATCAAGAGACACGGTAGTGTCTCGCGCCAAGTACACGCGGAGCGAGACCAACCGTGACTCTTTTACGCGACGCGACGATTTGCAAGTACTCGAGATGTTGAGATCTCGATAACGAGTGAACGGATCAAGTTCTAAATAGGCTTGATCGATAGCTTGGGGTCGATTTGGGGGGGGGGGTCCGTTCTTTTCATTTTTCCGCTACGTGCCCTACGAGCGGAGATATTGCGACCCAAAGTCGAAATGTGAAAATTTTAGATTAAGATACGTCGTTAAGATACGTCGACGCTCTCATTCAATATATATATGTCTATCAGAGAAAACGTCACTTTCACTTTTTCGACACTGGCGGCTGACGGCGTTAGTATCGCAGTGCAGTGCAGTGCAGTGCAGTGCAGACAGTGCAGCGCGCTGTCACAGTCATCATAGACAGTCAGTTAACCAGTTAACCTAACCTAAACCTAACACGGTAGTGTCTCGCCGGTCTCGCGTCAAGTACGCGCGGAGCGATACCGACCGTAACTCTTTACGCGACGCGACGATTAATTCATGGTGATTGTTTATCCTATATCTATTTTCTATTCTATATGTTACTGTTACTACTATACTATATATACTTATACTTACGTTTACGCGAGTGTTTGCACAGGTTAACCTAGATGTGCATAACATGGGGTGCGTTCAGCCGATACTCCGCTAGCCTAGCAATCGTGAGCAGTCGCTCGTTTCCTCTCCTTTTAATCCATTGGGTGAAAGGAGAGGAAACGAGCGACTGCTCACGATTGCTAGGCAAGCGGAGTATCGGCAGAACGCAGCCATGGATAATATTGCGATCTCCCGCCCCTTCCCTATTTTCTCAATGTGTATTTCTGACTTTTGGAGGTTACGCTGTCAGCTGCAATCTGAAGCGATCTGTATCTTCCAATAGGTACGTTTCCTTACATAAAATTCTTGTGCATTAAGTTCCATAAACGCCTTTGCGTGTTGCGATTATAGTTTATCAGGCCAGAGTTATATTCGTCTGGATTTAAGGACTATATTCCCTCATGTCTCTTCGCCACAGGATGATTTGTTACTCTGATCTTTTCAGGTGTGGTAGAGGATAGAAAGTATGAGATCCTAAGCTGTATCGAGTGCGACGGTTATCGAGGTACGTTGTAATGACCACGTTACACACCGACAAGGTAAAAAAAAAAGAGAACGGAAAAATATAGTAAAGTTCTTATTTTGTCGATTAAAGTCATGATCGAGCCGGTTTCCCTAACGGTTTTATCGCGAGACAAACAAGTATTTTTCGTAATTGTGCTTATTCATTCTCGTTATCGCATCCGGTTTATATAAAGCAAGTCGGGAAAAAATATTCTACGTTTATTTAAAATTTTGAAACAGCTCGAGGAGGCTTTATAGAAATTTGTTGTGCGAGGTTTTCGTGGTTTTTATATTGACGGCAGGGAGCTGATGCCGAGGAGATCAATCCCGTTTACGCGAAGGCCCCGTTTACGCGAATATATATTGACGGCAGGGAGCTGATGCCGAGGAGATCAATCCCGTTTACGCGAAGGTCCCGTTTACGCAAAGGAATTATCGTAAGTTATTAATATATTATCGGTTCAACTTATTTTTTATTCTTTTCCAGTTTTAAGATAGAGTTATTTCGCCACCATGGCAGTCAGATATGACTGCACAGGAGTGGAAAGAGAAGGGTAATGAAGAAAATTTGACAGAGGCAATTGGTCAGACGCCGCGAGTCACTATACAAACGCACTGAAAATAATAAAAGAGGACGACGCTGAGACAGGAGTGTACTACAAAAATCGAGCTGCGGTATATTCAATGCTACACGATTACGAGAAAGTGGTTGAACACTGCGACACTGCGTTAAAAATATGTTGCAACAAAGCACTGTATCGCAGATGTTTGGCACTGGAAGCGTTAGAGAGATTCGAGGAGGCATATCGGGACGCGGAGATTATTTCATCTGACCCCAATAATAAAGTTATTCAGCTCGTAGCGACGCGCTTACTTGAAATTGTACAAGAACGTCGTAATGAGAATATGAAAATCAGTGCCAAGGTAAATGTACTACTATAGAAATATGCATTAACTCGCAAGAGATGTTAAATAGGTCTATATATATGTAATGTAAAAATTGTAACATATTTTTTATACTGGATACTTCAGTAAGAGTTTCTGTTCGATTCAATATCATATCTAATTTGAGAAATGACTTTAAGTTTTACTTTCTTTTATTATATTTAAGTATTATTATTGTTAATAGTCCTACACATCTTATATGGATAAAAATTAAGTCATACAAATATAATCTTTCACAGTTATAATTTATATTTTTATTATATTTAAGTATACACATAATTTTGCTTTGTATTAGGTATCACAAATGCTGGATTTAGCATTCAACGTGAGCACAGATAGTAGCGAAAAACGTGAAGCCGCTATGAACAATTTGCTTGTGCTCGCACGTGAAAGAGTTGGTGCCGACGAGATCTTCAAAAAGGAAGGCGTATCTAAAATCATTCAACTTGTGAAAGTGGAAAAGAACGAAGACGTGATCTGTACTGCGATTCGCATTATAGGCGAATTATGCAAAAACAATATTAGTCGAACCGACTTCATTGTCGAACATGTCGGTTTGCTTTGGTGTTTGGAAGTAATGAACAGCACGTCTGCAGAGAGAGTTAACGCGTCTCAATATTGTTTGCAGGTAAATATCGAGTAATTTCAAAATATATTGAACATTTACAGCGGCATGAGTGAAGAATCCGATTCAAAACCCGACGATGCGTTATGCGAAGCGTATAAGATAAGAAAGAAATTGACACGATTCTGTCGAGCTTGCTGAATAGTGTAACAAGTAGAATGCTAACAGGCCTTGCCAGAAACGCAATAATAGCACTTATTATGCGTAACATTCATTATATCGCATTAGACTGGGCCGAACGATTTGTCGAACTTCGCGGTTTGCAAAAATTAATGGAGGTGGCCGGTGAAATGGAGGGATACGAATTCAAGTCCTCGATAGACATCACATCGTCCACACGAACTAAAACCAGTATGTGTTTAACAAAAATGTATGAAAACATGTACTGTGATGCTGCTAAGGAAAAATTTATTAACGCTATTGAAGAATTTATTAAAGATAAATCGCTTTCACCTGATACAAATCCAAGATTTTTTTAATTATTAAATTATTTAAAAATAAAGGGCTGCCTTTTTAATTATATCCTTCTTGAACAACTTGAACTCTCTATTTTTAAAACAAAAATGTCAAAGATTTCTTATTGAAGAATATGACTTTTTTATCCAGTATTTTTTAGAGCTCAATTTCTTTTAGTTTCTCAAACCAGAGATTTTCTCTATTTTTAATAAGAATTAAATAAAATACTATTTGTCTTGATATTTCTTTAAACTATAATTATTGGTTTACAAAACGTAAAAATTCATAAGTTGTTATGTGATTGTTTTACAGGTGCGTATAGTACTTGCGATAACAACATTAATATTCGGCCCATTAGACATTGCGGACTCAATTATCTGTAAAAAAGAAGTTGTTGAGATGATCCTCGCTATGGCGAAAGCGGATGACGTATTGCAGCAGAAAGTGATTTGCGAGTGTATCGTTGCTGCTATAACCAAATGTAGGAAGGCAAACAAATTCATATGGGGAGGTCGAGATATATTGCAGAACCTGTATTATTCTAAGCACGATTCAATTCGGATTCGAGCGTTAGTGGGTTTGTGCAAGTTAACCTAATTTCGATAACGCACTCTGCTCTCCGACTATTAAACTGTTCCCGTATGGAGCGACGAAGAAATTATCCAGGATTTGTAGACGATTCCTGATTTATCCCAAGAAGGAAAAAGATATGAGTAAATGGGCCTTAAAAGGTCGTACCTTACTTTCGACGACGACGTCAAAGACGAGTTGATCGAGGACCAACAAGCCATTCGAGCAGTGCTCGAGCTTACCAAGACTGACGATCAATCGATTCTCTATGCCGCGCTTGCGACGTTGGTGAACCTTTGCAACGCTTATGTCGAGCAAGAACACATATCCGAGATGATAGAATTGGTAATGTTTGCTAAACGTTATTTCGAGGGATATAATCTGTTCGACAGAAACGCAGTGGGAAGAAGAAGCGTGTTAGCGAAGGCCGGTGTGATTAGCGCTCTGGCGAGCCTCGCTGAAATGGACAGCCAGAACTGCAAGGAATTGATAGTCCGCATTTTCAACATGATATGCTGTCCGCGCGAAGTGAGAGAAATAGTGGTTCAACAAGGCGGCTCGAAGGCATTGGTATCGTTAGCGCTGAACGGCACAGACAAGGGAAAAAAGAAAGCTTCGGAAGCCCTGGTTCTTCTGGGACTCAACAGACATCCTAAGATTGCATTTCCCGGTCAGATGATGATGGAGGTTGTTCGGCCGATCATAAATCTCCTAAATCCAGAGTGTTCCATTGGGAGAATTCTGCGACTCTATTAGTTGTGCGACCTTGCTAAAGTCAACGGCAGCATGCGAAAACATACATGCAAGGAGGGAGTGTTTCAGAAGATCGAGGCCTTTCTGAATGACGAGGATAATGGTTTGAAATGTGGGTCCCTAACTCTTATAAACCTGTTGTTTTTAAGCCATGAAGTCGCCGTCCAGTATTTCAAGCAGAACAATTTTCGAGTTAAGCATCTTATGTTATTGTGCAAGAACGCGAATGCAATTATTAGCTTCTCAGCAGCTGCAGCTCTAGTGATGCTGACAGAGGCCAACACAGAGGCTTGCAAGCAGATTTACGATTCGAATTTCTGTCTGGAATCTCTACACTTTTTGCTCACTGGTCCAGACAGTGAGATACAAGAAAAAGGTATTTTAATTGTGATAAATATGATTAGAAGCACGAAAGACGTCGCTGCGAAACTCGTGAGAAAAGGCATTATGAAACTACTGACGGTATTGAGCAAAAGTGATATCGCGCAAAACAAGATCAAGGATTTGGCATCCATTGCTTTGGAGGAAGCTGCGGAACGACGAGAAGAACGTCGAGAAGCAATCATTAACATGATAATAATCATTAACGTGATAAGGCACGCCGATCAGGACATGTTACACTAGACCTGCTAAACAATTTCCTAAGAGAGTTTATTGGAATGTAAACTTATTAAAGATGTACCTTCAAAAAAAAACATAGAATTTGCAAGAGTACAAACTAAACGACGATAATTTTATGGAAAAAGGACAAAATATTAATTGAGATCCCATTATATATTCCTTATATTTTAAATAAAATGCTTTAAATAATAAAATTAATGTTGCTTTTAAATTCCTGCAATTTTGTCGTTTCATCGTATTCATCGTACATTCACGCAATCATATAATTATAATAATATTTATATATCTTTAAATATATGATTACTATGCAAAATATATATAGTTTATTTTCAAGTTAATGCATACATATACATTTAGCTAATATTTCTTTATTGCTGTTAATTGTCTATATGCAGACATTTCATGTGTGTTACAGTAAAAGCATGAAATTCAGTAAATATATGCACGTAAAAGAGCTCTAATTTGTAAGTATATGTATGAGTGTAGTGAAATAGAAAGATGGGGGGAGCAGCCTCCACTAAAAAAAAATAACTCAATTTGTATAATTGTGATAATGATATTGCTTATTAAAAGAAATTTGAAACAAAATTTAGTTAATGTATACATTGACTAGTAAGTGTACACATTTACTGATTTCGCGCTTTTACTGTAACATATACACTACAAAAAGGCGTGATATCCGTATAAAATTACCTTTTTCAAAAAAAAAGGTAAAAAAAGCGTCAAGTACACGCATAGTAGTGTATATGTATTATGTTGTTACCTCGAAAAAAAAAAACCAAGTGGTAGTATTATACCTCGAAATAACACCCTGTACATACTTAATATACTGTTTATAAAATGCGTAATACTACAAAAAGCCGTGATATCCGTACAAAATTACCTTTTTTAAAAAAAAGGTAAAGAAAGGCGCCAAGTACACGCATAGTAGTGTATATGTTGTTACCTCGACAAAAAAACTGGTAATATTATACCTAAAAAAAATCTAAGTACCAAGTGGATAGACGTAATCTTTGTATCTCGAAAAATCTCGAAAAAACCTAAGCAGTAGTATTTTATTTGCCAAAAAATTATAACTCAAGTGATGCACATCACAAAATTACGTTACCTTATCAAAAATGAGTCGCGCTTTAAATGATCTATTATTACAATTACAAAAAAGAAATGATATCTCTTTTTAAATTACAGCGCCAATTACAGAGAACATATTTTTCGAGATACAAAGATTACGTCTACCACTTGTTACTTAGGTTTTTTCGAGGTATAATATTACCACTGCTTTTCTTCGATTAGAATAGAAGATTGAATCATGAAGAATTACACAGAGGTAACAGTACAAAATACAAATATTTTATTAAAATATTTAAACCCAACAAGGGAATACAAGGTATTTAAATACAAAGTTTATATATGTATTTTAAAAGATTTAATCGCATCGCAAAGAATTACAGAGGTAACAGTACAAAAAATAAAAATATTTTATTAAAATACATAAATTTTTCTTGTCAAAAAACTTGGCGCTGCTAGACCTCAAAATTAGGTCAGCCTGGTGTGTATGTGCGAGCGAGTGGGTGCGAGTGATGTGTGTGTGTGTGTGTGTGTGTGTGTGTGTGTGTGTGTGTGTGTGTGTGTGTGTGTGTGTGTGTGTGTGTGTGTGTGTGTGTGTGTGTGTGTGTGATGTCTCTCTCTCTCTCTCTCTCTCTCTCTCTCTCTCTCTCTCTCTCTCTCTAGCAGCGCCAAGTTTTTTGACAAGAAAAATTTATGTATTTTAATAAAATATTTTTATTTTTTGTACTGTTACCTCTGTAATTCTTTGCGATGCGATTAAATCTTTTAAAATACATATATAAACTTTGTATTTAAATACCTTGTATTCCCTTGTTGGGTTTAAATATTTTAATAAAATATTTGTATTTTGTACTGTTACCTCTGTGTAATTCTTCATGATTCAATCTTCTATTCTAATCGAAGAAAAGCAGTGGTAATATTATACCTCGAAAAAACCTAAGTAACAAGTGGTAGACGTAATCTTTGTATCTCGAAAAATATGTTCTCTGTAATTGGCGCTGTAATTTAAAAAGAGATATCATTTCTTTTTTGTAATTGTAATAATAGATCACTTAAAGCGGGACTCATTTTTGATAAGGTAACGTAATTTTGTGATGTGCATCACTTGAGTTATAATTTTTTGCAAATAAAAATACTACTGCTTAGGTTTTTTCGAGATTTTTCGAGATACAAAGATTACGTCTATCACTTGGTACTTAGATTTTTTTTAGGTATAATATTACCAGTTTTTTGTCGAGGTAACAACATATACACTACTATGCGTGTACTTGGCGCCTTTCTTTACCTTTTTTTTAAAAAAGGTAATTTTGTACGGTTGATATATACAATAGAAAGATATATATATATATATACTAGCTTTTGAGCCCGCGCTTCGCGCGGGTTTAAAAGCTATAAAGCTCTGAAGCTTTTTTTTTTGTAAATTCCTTTATCAATCATCACTCAAATCACCTTTACATTCTGTATTTGTAATTTTTAATCACTTTTATTTATATAAAAAAATTAAGATATTAAAATGATGGACTTCCATACCACCCTTGAGGTTCCACCTATTGGCGCGTTAGGTTTTTTATAGTAGACCTTCGCCTTAAGCCCTATTATACTACTTTTCATATTATTTTCTCGCATAGCGCAGAATACATTTTGATAGTAATCACTGCGCGTTGCGCAGAATGCATTTTAGCTGCAATTACTGCGCAAATCGCAGAATGCATTTCTGTTTTTCTTTATTTTATTATAAAACTATATATAGATATATATAGATCTGTTGTTATGTATTGATATAATTCACCTTCTAAACAAACGGCTATGCGAGTCGAGCGCGGGTCGTGGTGCGCAGTAACATTAACGAATATTTACAAAAAACGTATATTTACAAGAACGTTTCGGCTCTTCCTTCGAGCCATCTTCAGCTTTATTAACAAATGAGGATCAATCCTGCAGAACTCGAGGCAGCAACCTCCCTTCCTGGAGAGATGTCGTGATAAACGAGCTGGTATACACGATTATGGTGGACATTTCCGCTGAGAACGGAAAAGACATTAAGTTATTCGACCGTTGAAGGAAACGAAAAAGAAAAGGAGAGAGCTCACCTCAAGTTCTGCAGCAGTCAAATTATAATAATCAAAAAGTCGCAGCAAAGCGGTGTGGATACAAAGAGTCGCACATCTCGGAACAGTTAGAAATACAAGCCGTAGCGAATCGGCGCGGATACAGCGTCGCGCATCTCGTAATAGGCGAGAATATCGCAGTCACACAAGTGTCGGTTGGAAACGAAATGAGAGCGGTCACAAGCAAGCAGGTACGGAAACGTGATTATACAGAGTAACCAACCGAAGAGGGGAAACCAAAGGTTAAGCATTATTTATGATAGGCAAGTACGCGTGGTGTAAGCAATCGGTATCTGATTGCAAATTCAAACTATGGCGCTGTTGTCTAATGTATAGAACTTCCGAAATAAGTCGCTTGTAATGAAATCTTTCGTGATCCAATATCTCGACGCCGTCCCAATCGAAATCATGGTTATTCTGAATTCTGTGATCCGTGATCACGGAGTGGGCAGAACTGTTTCTATTGATGTGGTTACGATGTTCAGATATTCTGGTTTTTAGTTGTCTACCAGTTTGACCCACGTATGACGCGTCGCAATCACGGCAAGAGATCTTGTAGACCACATTACTTGTCGCAAAAGTCGGAAGAGCATCCTTCTGAACTCTGATTAATCTACTTAATTTATTAACACTGTAGTGTGATAGATGAATATCAGATCCTCTGAAAATATCTTTAAATTTAGTGGAAATTGATGGCAAGAACGGAACGGTAAACCATTTTTTAGAAGTAGTGTCGTCATCAGTATCATTCGGATTTTGTTTTTTAGTTTGTTTAAAAATGAAACAAAATCCGAATGATACTGATGACGACACTACTTCTAAAAAATGGTTTACCGTTCCGTTCTTGCCATCAATTTCCACTAAATTTAAAGATATTTTCAGAGGATCTGATATTCATCTATCACACTACAGTGTTAATAAATTAAGTAGATTAATCAGAGTTCAGAAGGATGCTCTTCCGACTTTTGCGACAAGTAATGTGGTCTACAAGATCTCTTGCCGTGATTGCGACGCGTCATACGTGGGTCAAACTGGTAGACAACTAAAAACCAGAATATCTGAACATCGTAACCACATCAATAGAAACAGTTCTGCCCACTCCGTGATCACGGATCACAGAATTCAGAATAACCATGATTTCGATTGGGACGGCGTCGAGATATTGGATCACGAAAGATTTCATTACAAGCGACTTATTTCGGAAGTTCTATACATTAGACAACAGCGCCATAGTTTGAATTTGCAATCAGATACCGATTGCTTACACCACGCGTACTTGCCTATCATAAATAATGCTTAACCTTTGGTTTCCCCTCTTCGGTTGGTTACTCTGTATAATCACGTTTCCGTACCTGCTTGCTTGTGACCGCTCTCATTTCGTTTCCAACCGACACTTGTGTGACTGCGATATTCTCGCCTATTACGAGATGCGCGACGCTGTATCCGCGCCGATTCGCTACGGCTTGTATTTCTAACTGTTCCGAGATGTGCGACTCTTTGTATCCACACCGCTTTGCTGCGACTTTTTGATTATTATAATTTGACTGCTGCAGAACTTGAGGTGAGCTCTCTCCTTTTCTTTTTCGTTTCCTTCAACGGTCGAATAACTTAATGTCTTTTCCGTTCTCAGCGGAAATGTCCACCATAATCGTGTATACCAGCTCGTTTATCACGACATCTCTCCAGGAAGGGAGGTTGCTGCCTCGAGTTCTGCAGGATTGATCCTCATTTGTTAATAAAGCTGAAGATGGCTCGAAGGAAGAGCCGAAACGTTCTTGTAAATATACGTTTTTTGTAAATATTCGTTAATGTTACTGCGCACCACGACCCGCGCTCGACTCGCATAGCCGTTTGTTTAGATGACATTTTCACGAGTCCAAACATATTATTGATATAATTCAGGCGTGTGTGTGCGCGTAGGTGCTTCTCTCTCTCTCTCTCTCTCTCTCTCTCTCTCTCTCTCTCTCTGTCTCTCTCTCTCTCTCTTTCTCTCTTTCTCTGTCTCTCTCTCTCTTCCCTTCTCTCTCTTTCTCTCTTTTTCTTTCTTATGATGTGCGAATATCTTTCTTTTTCTTAAGAAACGGAAAGACAAAAAGTCAATTAATAAAATAGGAAATAAAAAAATAGAAAATAAAACAAAAAGATGGAAAGATTGAAATACGTAAATTTTTTGAAATGTAATTTTGATATTTAAGATACATACCTTTTTTCTTTGTATCTCTCTCTCTCTCTCTCTCTCTCTCTCTCTCTCTCTCTCTCTCTCTCTCTCTCTCTCTCTCTCTCTCCCTCTCTCTCTCTCTCTCTCTCTCTCTCTCTCTCTTTCTCTTTCTTTCTTACAATGTGTACAAATATCCTCTTAATGGCTTTCTCTCTTTCTTATAATGTGCAAATATTTTTTTAATTGCTCGCGACAGTCACGAATTGAAGTGACTGATTTATCAATTTTGACATATAATATGTGAAAGCAGCAACTTCATAACATAGCACTCACCAGAAAATTATACCTCTACTTCATATACAATTGTTTGAGATTCGGTCAATTAATTTCCGAAAAATTGGAAAAATTTTGTAACCGGTTTCCAAAAAGATCGGTAACGAAAAATTATACACTTTACAGCACTCCCCGGAAAATTCTACCCCTGTTTCGTATACAATTCTTTGAAATTTGGTCGATTATCTCCCGAATTCGGTCGATTATTTCCCGAAAAATCGGAAAAATTAAAAAAATCGGTTTCCAGAAAATCGGCAGCTAAAAACTATACACTTTATGGCACTCCCCGGGAAATTCTACCCCTATTTCATGTACCCGTGGTAAAAATTCGGTCCACTAACGAATGAGTAGTTCGCGGTCAGACAGACATACAGACGTCCGGTACTTATATATATAGATATATATATATATATGGGCAGATCCATTACTTTTCGACCAAAAGTTGCGGGGGTGGGTCACCGATTTTGATGTCGATTTTTTCCTCGAAAGTACACTAGAAAAGGAGATGATCCTGAAAATTTGAGCCCGATTCGATCAAATCCGGCCGCTGGAGAATTTTTTGAATTTTGAAAAAAGTCGATTTTTTAGTCATTTTCAAAAATTTATATCTCAGCTTCTATATAACTTAGAGACTCGTTTGAGGCCGCATTCTTTTCTGTAAACCCTCTACTTTTAAGGAAAAAATTGGTTATTGGTTTACACTCAAGTCCGGCTTCACGGCGAGCTGCTAACTAAACCACTGTTTTAGAGAAATTTTGCCTATTTTTGAAATGCTGTCATATCTACAGTTTTCGAAGTAGAGGGTTGATCAGCAGCTGATATTTTTTGTTCAGGTATATTCTGAAGAAATCTACCCACTTTTTACTTGATTGCTTCTATTTCGTTAAGTTATGGCCATCTAAAGCCGATCGATTTTCGAAAAATCGCCATTTTCAGATAGCCAGAACTTTTTTCTTTCAACTCGAAATTCTTTGAAATTTTCAGGGAATATACTTCATTATATCCTTAAACAACCCTGAAAATTTCAATTTTGGAATAGAAGTAGTTTCCGAGTTATGAAGTTTTTAAAATGTCAACTTTTCGATTTAATATGACATTTTTTGTGGTTTTATCATTAATTTTGTAAATTTAATGTAAATAATTGATATTTTTCGGAAAATATATTCGAAAATAAGGAGCAAAACGGATTGTTTGAGAAAATTGAGGGAAAAAATTAATATTTTTTATTTTGATTTATTTGTTTAAAATTGTTCAAAGTTTATAGCACTAACGTTAATACTGTTATTTTTAATGTTTATTGTTAAAGATGGTATAATTTTATATGTTATAATATGAAATACACATGTTTTACTTATTCTATTTATACTACTTGAATTAAAAAATTTTTTTTTGTTTATCGAATGAAGTTATGCCCATTTTTATGGTGTTTTCATTTATTTGCTTATAACAATGGTGCAGTCCTGTCTCTTTAATGGTCGAAACGCTGTTAAATCTTTTTTTCAGACGCCTTTGACTTTTTTGGACTTCAGTATCAGGAACCCATAATGACAAAAACCGAATTATTAGGTAATTATTTCATTATATTTTATTTTTTGACGGTGTATTTTATCTCTTTGACCAAACCTACATTTAATTAAATTAATTTATATCCAGTGCTTGATAAGGACCCAATCCCGAAGGGTCGAAACGTCGCAGCGTTTTTTTGTCATACTTGCCAAGTGTAGTCGAAAGTAATAAACTTTACATGTTAATTGACATTGGCGGAATAAACAATTGATTTCTAAAGTATATATATATATTTTTTTTAAATTTATAAATTATATATATCTATTAATTATTAATCTGTGGATCTATTAAGTAAAACTGTAAAACAGTAAAAGTATGGTTTTTCCTTTGTATGCAGACGAAAGGTCATTCCATACAAGAATATAAGGAATATAAAAATAAGCAGTCCAAGAATCCACGAAAAAGGCCTTGTAACATCGATAATAATAATGTACAATCTGGAGAACCTGGTACTAGTGGCATTACTACAACGCAGAAGAAGCAGCGGCAGATTTTGAACGTGAGCAGCGCATTTTCTCGCAATAGTCAAAAAGTTGCAGATGATCTCATCACTTCCTTCGTTGTGGAAACAATGTCTCCAATGGATATCGTAGAACATCAGGCGTTTAAAAACCTTATATGTGGTAATATAGCGCTTAACCAAATTATTCATAATTATTTATTAATGCATTCTGCATTATTAATTAATTTATTTGTTTACTTGTTAGTAATAAATTAATCTAATTTATATTGTTGGGATATATATTGCTCATATTCTCATATAGTCATATTTTTATTAATATTGTGTAAATTGTGTTGATGAATTAATCTCTCAGGTGTTAATAAACTGACAAATTCTGTCACCGTAATGACAAGAAAGACGTTACGATCAAGGGTGGATACCAAGTACACAGCCATGCTACAGTACTTGACAGATACTTTGGGACAAACTAAGTACGTATGTACTACAGCTGATATTTGGTCGTCATCAAAAAGAAGTTTTCTTGGAATAACTGCTCACTGGGTAAAGTTTATACCTATTATCTTTGCCTATAATAATGCATAATGCAAACTGAAAGCTACGTTTGATTTGTTATGTTAGGAGTAATGGTTTTTTCATGAAGTTTTATGAAATTTGTTGTATCGGCAGTAATTTGTCATTTGTCAATACGTAATACTTCGATCTGTATTCGATCGTATTCAAGTTTTAACTGAAGATGAAGATAAAGTGTTATTAGAAATTACATTTATTATTGTGTATGATTATATAGGGTAAACTCGGGTAAGATGGCCATACAGGAAAGATGGCCAATCTATGTTCATTCGATGTTACATGGCGAGTTAGATTGAAAGAACGTTTGGCTATCTTTTCTATGGCGTATGGATATCTTATCCGAGTTTACCCTATGATATTGTGGATTAGATTCAGAGAAAAACGAGTAAAAATGTTTTCGTGTAACGAGTTCTTATTAATTTGTTAATATTTTTGTATTTAAATGTGTATTTTTTATAGATAAACGCAAGTTTCCAGAGGGAAAGTGCGGCTTTGGCTTGTCGCAGGTTTAAAGGTAAGCACTCTTACGACAGGATTGCTGAAATGATTCACGATATACATTGTGAATTTAAACTTGACACAAACAAAATTGTAAAAGTAACAACGGACAATGCGTCAAACATGGTGAAAGCCTTTTCGATGTTCAGCGAGGACAGCCAGAACAATAAAACAATCGATTTGGATAAAAACAACAATGATGATTCAGACGATGATTTCGTTACACAAGAAATACAAGGCATAACTGAGGGAATTGCGGGTGACTCCGGTTCCGTATCTGAGATATTTCTACCTGTACATCAGCGCTGTGCGAGTCATACACTAAGTCTAATAGCCATAGTGGACATCAAAGCCGCATTAACAAATCCGTATCTGGAAACAGTGGAGGAAGCTATACTCGTTCCTATCATTCTGCCTTTGGAAATGCTCTGCCATATGGAATTTAACATCTCGATCTCCTAAAGCTGCTGAGACATATTTTGCTATCACAGGAAAGGCCTCATCACCCTGTGTCACTCGTTGGAACTCAACCTTTGATTGCTTTAAATGACCTTATTTGCAGTCAAACAATTCTTGGTAGTGTTTGCGATGCACTTGACCTGCCAAATTCAAGGACACTGACTTGGAATTCTTAGCAGAATACATTGAATGCGTCAAACCAATCGCGGAAGCTTTAGATAGGCTACAAGGCGAAAAAAAATTGTTTTTATGGCGAAACTTTTACCAGTTCTGTTGCAAACGCAAAAGAAGTTGCAAAAGCTACAACTCGGGCATTTAAAATATTGTGCAAAATTAGTAGTCGTGCTGTTAGAGGGTTTAAACAAAAGATTCAGTAATTACTTTGACTTTTCCTATCAAGTAAACGATGCCTATTTTAGCAGCAGTTAGCCATCCCTTCTTTAAGCTACGTTGGGTACCAAAAGAAAAAAGAAATTACGTTAAAGAATTGCTTGTTAATGAAGCTGAATCTTCACTAATCCGTATGTCAAAAACTCGAAATGATTTAAATTTAACGAATGTATCCGAACCCGAAGCCACACGCAGTGAAAGCTTTTTTGCCTTTGAAGGGGGATCTTCGGATGAAAGTGTTGCAAACACCTCCGTTAAAAATACGATTGAACTGCAATGTCTGCAGTATTTGCAAAGTGAAGATACAGATTTAGACTCGCTTAATGCATTTCCTACGATTAAAGAAATTTTTATAAAATATAATACTGCGCTCCCGTCGTCTGCGCCAGTAGACGCTACGCTTGTTTCTTATGGAGGTATGATTATGCGTCCCAATCGTCGAAGCATGCACGATGATACCTTTGAAAAACAATTACTGCTAAAATCAAACAGCGGGTTTAATAAATTCTGATCCTATATTCATACATTTTATAAATAAATTTATAAATTTATAAAATGTATAAATATAGGATCAGAATTGCTGTATTATGTGAATACATATGAATATGCAGCTATCTGAATGTTTCGAACTTTGGAGATATAATATATCTATTTTGCCTATTTTTACCATCTTTATTTCGTGAAGAAGTTTCATCGTTCTAGCTTTCTACGATAAATATTAAAATATTACAAATATATAAATATATATTAATATATACAAGATATATTATATATTGATATATATTACAAAATCTATTCTTGGCTTACGCAAAGATTCTTTTCGAATTCTAGACCAACCTTCTCTTGGCGAGGATTATATGCATAAATTCATAAATATAATCTTAATAGTTATTACATTTTAATTATCTTTTACAATATATTACATAATATATTATATAGTAGAAATATAATTAAGATTCATTTGGACATTTGCTAAGGAATGTAATATAAAAAATAAAAAATTTTCTACTGTAACACTGATTTTTTTTTCCGTCGGCGAAAGTTTTAGAAGAGATAAATTTCTAGCTAAAACTTTTAGAAGTAACTTTATTTTTTCCTGTTTATAGATTATATACCCAAATAAAGTGGATTTATTAGGAAAAACCATTTTGCATTTGAAAATCATTTAAAATACCTATTTACCAATTTACATTTAAAATGGATTCGAAAAACCTATTTTACATTTGCATTTTAAATACATTTTTTAAAGTATTTACATTTAACATTTTAAATGCAATTCAAAAAGCATTTTACCCAGCCCTGTAAATTTGTCTATAAGTTATATAGAAGCTGAGATTATAAATTTTTGAAAATGACTAAAAAATCGATTTTTCAAAATTCAAAAATTCTCC